>VKOC01001058.1:0-135268 GCA_009364415.1 Spea multiplicata | reverse complement strand
TAACCAGGACAGCAGGGCCGGCCCTACAATGGAGCCGAGTGGGGCAATTGCCCCAGGCGGCACTTTTGAAGGGGCGGCACTTTGCCGCCCCAAGCATTTTTGTTTTTTTGAAGTGGAGGAGAGAAAGGGGCACCGAGTGGTTTTTGCTTAGCCACTCTGCGCCCCTCTCTCTCCTCTGCAAGCCCTCTAGCTTGGTCTCGGTGCCGGCTTGTAATGCTGAGAGCTGGAAGTGACGTAAATTTCCGGCGCTCGGCATTACAAGCCGGCACCGTGGCAGAGCAGGGAGACTCGCCGCAGGACTGTTTCAAGGTAAGTACCTTTAAACAAGGGGGTAGATAATGGCGTCAGCAAAGTTTAAAATGCCGCCCCTGCCGGCGTCGGCGGGGGGGGGGGGCATCATTTTAAACTTCGCCCTAGGCGGCATTAAGTCTTGGGCTGGCCCTGCTTCCATTGATTTTAAGACAAAATGATTTCAAAATATTGGACCGCTGCAGCTTCTTCTACATGCAAGTCATTTATTTTTCTTCTTTTTTTTCTCTAATGAATACATATTAAAGCAGGACCTGACAGACATCAGGCACCAGGTCACCATGGCGACAAGAAATCACTTCCTGGTGCCATGCCTAATGATGGCTGGCCAGGGCCACCATCAAGGAAGCTGGGCACCTAGATCCAAACCAAATTTGCCAACCCCTGTATTAAGGTACGCTAAAAGTTATTTAACATGCATTCTTTTTTGAATATGCGATCCGTGTCTTAACCCCTTGACTGCTAACGACGGCATGGTGCCGTCGCTAGTAGTCCCAGTCAGGTGCTAACGACGGCACCATGCCGTCACTAGCACTCTCCTACCTTGATGGAGGTCTGTGGACCCCCATCACCACCTATCCCGGCGATCTGCCCCTCATTTTGAAGGGCATCACTGGGACCACCCGATCCGGCCGGTGACGTCGCGCGTAATGACGCGATGACGTCACCGCGCAACTTTATTGAAAACTGACAATTGTCAGTTTTCACGGTATGGGGGCATGCTGCTTAGATGCCTGTATCTCAGGCATCTAAGCAGCTACAGACCTCCAACATATACCGTTGGAAAGGTAATCGCCTCACCTTTCCAACGGTATAATGTTTGTAAAAAAAGAATAAAAAGTATTATGTTAAAAAAATAAAAATGTACACAAAAAGTAAAAAAAATGATTTGGGGGTCTCTAAAGGCAGATAAATAAAGATCAAAATTGCCTAGAGACCCCCAAATTAAATTATCTAAACATAAACTGGTTTAACTTTAAAAAAAAAAAAGTTTAAGTATTCTAGCTAAATGATCACTGTGGTAGCCAATGTTACCACAGTGATCATATAGCTATAAAAAGTCACATTCCCTTTTTAAAAATGGCCGATACTAAATTTTAACCCCATGATCCCTTTGATCATGGGGTTAAATTTAGCCAATGGTAGAGGAAGGCAATTTTTGAAATCCTGATGAACTGCAAATATTATTAAAATCAGCCGTTTAGCCTGTAGTACGTAAGTTAACCATGTCATCCCTGGAGCCCCTTGCATTTTTACTGCAAAACTTATTTTTGCTGTAAAAGTGATTTTTTTTTTCTCCCTTTACGATCATCTCTTTGCGATTGTAAGGGGAAAGAATGGTGTGTGTGCTTCTGTGAGTGAATGTATGGAAAGTATGGTGTGTGCTTCTGCGAGTGAATGGAGATATGAAAAGCGTGTGAATGGTCAGTAAATAGGGTTGTAGCCTTGACGTGGCATTACTGCTCACGTAAGAAGTTAAATTATGGCACAAAAAGTACATATTTTCAAAAACTACACCCCTCGGCGCATCAAATGAGGGGCTGCATGTGTTTCTAGTACAAACCTGCAGTGCGCAAGACACAAATGAACATGTCGCTATGGTTAGAAAAAACATATTTTCTAGCCAAAGCAACACATTCCATCATTATTTGTGAACTCAACTTTTGTCCTAGAAATACATGTAGCCCCTCATTTGAAGCTCCAAGGGGTGTAGTTTCTTGAAATGTGCACTTTATGTACCCTAATTTAACTCCCAGATGTCTAGACCACTTTATCTTCAGATATGGCAGATTGGAGAATCTTGTTAAAAAATTGTCTTAAAACATTTAGGGGTGATGGCTGCATTTAGACAGCTCTAGACAGCTGGGAAGTTAAATTATGGTACATAAAGTATATCTTTTCAGAAACTACACCCCTTGGCGCATCAAATGAGGGGCTGCATGTATTTCTAGGACAAACCTGGAGTGCGCAAGACATAAATGAACTTGTCGCTTTTAATTTTATTTATTTTTATTTTTATTAGTGTGATATTCACTTATTTGTTGTGCAAGTCAGATTTGTGATGCAAATACAAATAAGACCTCATTTGTTGCGGCTGGGGGTGTAGTTTCTAAAAATATATAGTTTTGTTGGCATATTTTAACATCCCGGGCAGCTAGAGCTGTTTAATTGACGCAGCCATGCATTAAATTTAAAGATGTCTTTTGTGATAGTCTAATAAATTTGACTTTTAGCAATAAAATATTAGAAAAACACAGTCTACTGTTCTCAATTTCTGTTTATTTTAGACCGGTTACCTACTACAAATATTTAGCAACACAGGTTTTGATATTAGAGTTTAGAAAAATAACATTACGAACTAGTTTTTATTGAGTTGGAAGTGAAAAATTACACTTTTTCCCCATTTTTGGCTGTATTTTGCAAACCTAATGAGACATACACATATACAAATGGTATATTTGGAATCTGCTGGGTGTGCTGAAAAAAACAATATGTGGTTTGTATAGTTTATTCCCAAGAAATTTACTTGAAACACGTTTAAACGTGAGATGCACCAAAATGCCGAAAACCAGCTTAGCACCAGGGTGGGAAATGGCTTAGCAGCCAAGGGGTTAAAGCCGCAGGGTGCCTTTTAATGCTGGGAAGACACTGACTGAGGAGGGGGCCGCTGGGGGCCAGTGGAAAGTCCTTATATGGAAGTGGGAGGGTTTTCAATTAAGCTCCTTAGTTTATTTCTTATATAAGAGCTAAACTCATGGCCCAAAAGGCCATCCAAGCAAATCCAGCTCTTCAAACTGTGTGACTTATTGACCTATTCAAATACGCAAAATGACACGAACTACAAAATGTATTGCAGATTCATTAGCTGTACTGTCACATATAATCCCACAGCACTCCTGCAACATCACTTATAATTTGATTAAACACATAAAGATGCGAATGCATTAAATAATAAGCAAAATATTGCAATCCTTGTGGGTTAATTAAAAATGATGCATCATTCTTTCATCGTTTAGCTAGGAACCATTAACTTCCTCCCACCAAACTCAGTATGTAACATATATATTGTTGTGCTTATCATTTTATTGCCAGGCTTTCAAGGCTGAATTTGATAAGCTATGAAACAGATCGTGATTTATGAAACAAGCCATAAAACCAGCGGATAATGTGTTTGTGAGGAGCTCACACTTTTTTGAGCTTCTATTTTGTTTGCCAACTGGATGAGCTTCAAGAGTTTTTTATAAACTCATTAGGGTTTTTTTTTATCTTCATTAACTCAAATAATCTTACTGTTGAAGAATTAAGGGGAAATTTTCTTAATAAAAAGCTAAATGTTAGTGGTGCAACAAGTACAGGGAATCAAATTTTAATTAAACATTTGGAACAGGTGAGGGCCCTCGGTTGAAAAAGCATGCAGAGTTTTGGATGTGCGGAAGTGTTGTCTTCATTGAAGTGTTCTTCTTTAGGAGGGACAGCACCTCCTTTGGACCCAACTCCATTTGTCCCTCTTTCCTGCCCTGATAACACGTCTTGTTTAGGAGCTCAGTATGTTTGCTGGGTTATGAGTGTATTACAGTATTCTACATCCCTACAAGGATGTGAAAGGCAGGGGGCTTAAGCTCCCTAAAGAGTATTATGGAAACACCATTGTAGAGAAAGGGGTAGTTTGGTGGACAGTAACAGTGGTTTGGTGGACAGTAACATGCCCATTCCTTACCATATTATTTAGTTCAATTGATTGCAAGACAATTAAACATTCTTTTTCAATTGCACCAGAACCACATGTCAGGCCTTGAGTTGCCAGTTCTAATGTAGTACTCCAGGTGCCTCATTAGCTGGGAAAAGTCCTGCCCAGTCCGAGCAAATATTTAGACCCCAAGTACTGTCTAAACTAGTCTGGTACAATCTTACCCAAAGAGGGAATGAATCAGCTGTTGAACTAGCATTTATAAATACCCTCCCAAATCCTATAGTGTTTTTTACCTAAAGCAAGAGAGTTGTCTGAGATTAAGCCAAAACAGCCTTATACCTCATACTGCCTTCATTATGAAAAATAGTGCAGTTTAAAAATATGTTTCAACATTTGAGATTAAAACGCTTATTATTATTGTATTATTTACATATCCTGTATAAATTTGATCATTTTGAGCACACTGTCCCTGTAAAACAAGGAGCATCCTTGGTGATTTATCATGCTGCCACGGTGAAGCCCTCCCTCTTTTATCAATGCCACGGTTGTATATCCCCATTTAAATGTAAGTCTACAGCGATTCATCATAGCAGCCCTATGAAACGGGGCGAGCGCACATGTGCAAGCATTTATTGGGCTGCAGAGAACTGTCAAAGTGCATTCTGCCTTATGTTGCAATTTGTGGGCTACAAATATTAGCCTCTTGAGGAACGCATCTTGGGTGAAAAATTACATTAATACATTTCCATCTGGGAGTTTACTGTTCGTTAAGGGCAACAAATATAGGGCTGAAATATCTCACACAATACAGTTATATTCTTGATACTTTTCTCTACTGATCAGTAGATGGAGCTCATTCCAAATGGCTGTTCTACATCATTTATGATTGCGCTCATGTCAGACAGAAAAGGGTTAGATGCACAAAACATGACAGCAGTACATATCATTGCACAGTTAAAAAATAAGCCAAATAAACTTAATAACATACGTTTACGTGGTCAAATTCCTTTTCGTGTACCCTCTCATGTCAAAGTGTTACACATAACAAAGTTAGAAGGTATACTATTAGGCTAGTACTGGGCTGTTAATTCCTTACAGGACTATTCAGTTCATTATTACGGTAAATGTGATAATATGAATAGATACAGGATTCATTTGAATCACACAGACATAAAGTGAATCAATAAAATGAATACCAATAAATTAGCATTTCTATTAAATCTGTAAAAATAAATGGCTAATTCTATCTCAAAACAAATTGGAGACGTCTCTTGCATATAGGGATCATCTGACCTCGCATTGAAACCGAGGCTGCCCGCACAGTGTGTGAGCCCCGTAGAGGAAGCTGCAGGAGTGGTAAGGGGGGGGGGGCGAGCAGTTGGTGGGATGTATATATATGTGTTTGTGTGTATGTACGTATGGATGTGTACTGTGAGAGCAGGGATGTGTAATTGGGTTAGATGGAGTGTGTTTTAGTGAGTATGAGTGTGTATAATTTGTGTAAGTGTGTTTAAATTTGTTGTATGTTGGAAGGGGGTGCAAGGGTCAAAGAAGGCACAGACAAGGTGTGTCGGGGCAATGATGGCACAGACTAGCTGTTGAAGTTAAGGGGCCCCAGGTCAATTTTCGCACCAGAGCCCCGTGGTTTCTAGTTACGCCCCTATTCACAAACATTATGTTGTCTGAATTGTATTTTCTTTGGAGTTGCGGACCCAACTTCTGTCGTTTGATTGGGTAATGCTGAGGCTGTGGCTTACATGTATTACATGTGCTGTGAGCCGAGGAGCAACAGTTTTTGGTTTTGAACTTTTATTACCTGCTTGTCCCCTGAAATACCAGAAATATTTTATAATGTGTGGCATTTTCCATTTCCAATAACACACCTGCTTCGCGAAAAAAGTGTAACAAGGTAATAAAAGGTGGCAGTACTTACATGCATCTCTTATATATAACAACATGGCTACAAAAATGTGGTCGACCAACTCTAGTGTGATGCTGTCCGCAAAGATGGCATCCCAGACGACAAGCAGATCCTGGAGGGGAAATTCTCTTCCAAACAGCAGCCTTACCCACCGTCTGAAAGCAAAAAAATAAAAACGTGAATAGATCCTATACAAAATTAGATCTTTATAGACTATACACATATGTGGCAAATATTGTTTAGGGGAAGTCTGTTCCTTAGAATTAGAGATATAAAAAGCCAAATATTGGATGAAAATCTAGATTCAATGTGAAATCTGGAAAGCTGTAATTTGTGCAACAATAAAACTCAGTATAAACTCAGTTAACCCAGACTTTGAGCGACTTTGTATCTTAAACTTAAGGGTCAATGATTAAAGGTGTTAAAAACAGGACTGTATGCAATGAATGCTAAATCGTAGGCTTGTTCCTTTCTTAACTTCATTCATAAAATCTAATTATCAAACTAATCAACATAAATGACTGAAAAAAGGGAGCAGTGCCCTCTGTCCTCAAACCACGCAATAATATATATATATATATATTTAAAGTTAAATAGTAATTTTAAACTGCTGGTTTACTTTGTAGATCTACGCGTAATTTCATATTTTCCTTTAATAGTATGTTAACATAAGTTGGTTTAAAGATAACAGACTTGTTACCGCTAAGGGCTGTATTTGGATATAAGGTTTCCGATCAAGCAATTAGCACCAGTCAGTTTGCTGATCTTTGCTTCCCTCTTTCTAATCTGCATTGTCAAGCAGATGTTAGTAATGACAATATGTCATCACCACATATGGGAATGTTTCAACAAATTGGAGCTGTAACTGGGAAGTGAAAGGGTCGCTGCAATTAGAGCAAAGGTTTTCACACTAGGGTAAATGTTGATTCTATAAATCCAGGTGCTATAGAATCCAACTACTTCCCACCCGGTCACTTTAACTGCTGTAGAGTCCAGTAGCTTCCTGGCCACATGTACCGACGCTTTGCATCTCCTCTGATTGCTGTTTCTCTAGGTGTCTAGGAATAGACAGATTTGGGCACTAAACGAGTGACACTTAGGAGGTATGTTCCTAGGAACTCTCTGGGTGAAGCGCTGCTTCCTCCGAGTAACTCTTCTCCTTCCAACGTCTACCGCGTTAAATGCTATATGGGGCTTACCCCACCATGACTCAGCTAACCACACATGGCTACCTCTGCCCGTGTGTGAGGATAGTCTTGCCACTTTTCAAAGCCACCCTCCCAGAAGAGGGAGAGCTGCTGGTTGCCTGCCCTGGGATGTTCCCAGATATATTAATAATCTGTGCTGTGGGTAAGTACCAGGCTTTACTTTAAGTAACTCCTGATTCCCCCCAGAGTTATTATCTATTGTAAAATCCCACATTACTGATAAAATGTTTTTGTGGGAAGAAAAAAATAAATATTAATGCTTCAAAATAAGGCACTGCACACCAGACAGAACTATATCTCAGCTCATTCGAACTTGCAGGCTATGAAGGCCAGGCAAGAACCAGAGAGCTGTCAGAACGAGAGAAGCATCATTATTTACTGATAGTTAACAGAATTTAATGAAGACTCCACAAATTCGATATAGTTATTATACAAAAATCCTTCCCTCAGAGTCACGGCTGAGAAAGGACGACACTTGTCAACTTCAATGAACCAATCTACATCCTCCCTTCTACTTAAAAAATAATTTTTATGTCACATACCAACCTGCCAGGTGTTTCTGACATAATTTAAAGCTTATTTGACTTGTTTTTCTAATTCTGGATCACTACCATATCACATTTTTATGATTCGATATAACACATGTGCATGCAGGTGGAAACTTACCAATGTAGTGTGAATTCTTTTTTCCCCATCTATTATTGGTGGCGCGTGTTATTTAGAGACACAACATGATAATTGCCTAAGTATAAAGATGAATTCTGTTTTTCTAAGCCAATGCTATAAAATTTGGTCTGTCTATAAACCTCCCCAAACTTTTTAACCATCAGCTGTGCTGGTCTCGTCCAATAATTATGGTTACAGAACTATTCTACTGTTAACAAACACATTAGGGAGAAATCAGTGAGCTTCGGTAATGGGCTTCAGAGCTTTGTCCCAAGGTGCTCTTGTGATAATGGCATGTTACACATATTGAGTACCTTCTCTGTAGTTAAAGAGTAGATGAGATTTAATTTGATTATTACTTAGAAGCTTAAAGGCACTGTAACGAAAGAATCTATCAGCAGTCCCACGGTAGATGTACTGACAAGTGTAGAATCCACAAAATTCAGAAAGAACATCCGGTTTTTGTAATAAATATTTAGTGGCAACGGACAATAATAGCCTTCTACTCTTTAAAATGATGTTAGGGTTACTGTTAGACGGTGCAGCAAATGTAGCACATAAGGGGATCTACATGGTGTGGTAACAGAATAACAAGTAAATGTACGGATCGAGAGAACTTATCTGTAACTGTCCCTTATTTATAAAATCACCATATCCAAATGACAACTGCAATGCAGAGTAGTTAATTTGCATTTGGTACTACGTGGTAATACTACAAATGACGGACAGACGAAAGATATATTTTTCTCTTGATTATGAGTTGTTACTCGTTTGCCTGCCATATACAGCAACGTACAGAATATCTCCTGTAACTAACAGAGTCGCTTCAGCAATAGGATTACAGGTGATGCCAGTAATGGTCTGCAGCACGGTTGTCTAGCTAGTGGCCTAATTGTATTATCCTTGTGCACTACTACTTGTTCTTTTAAATGAAGAATACAAAACCATAACATATAAAGGGACACTGCTATGTAAGCAAAATGTGTACACAACTTACATGTAGCATCAAGGGTTCATTATAAGTCAAAAGATTTTGTTGTATCCCTCCCCCTACTTCTTTTCATGTACCTAAAACATTACGTGACATGTGTCTGCTTCCTTCCTGCTAAAAACTACAACGTCATCTAATTGTATGGCACAATTACAACAGAGACGTGAACAGTTCCACAAAATATAAACATTCCACACTCGCCACGAGGACAGTAAGCACAACAAATGTACCGACCCATAACTTTCACAACAACATGGCAGACAGAGACGAGAACCAGAACAAGAAGAGTGAATCCGTATCATAGGCATCTCATCCAAAAAGATTTCTAACACTGTAGCAGGCGGCCAAACGGCTGCCTACAGTCTCATGAACGTGGATATGTTTGGTTTGGGTTCTTCTTCTGTGACGTGCTTCTATGTACTTTTCTAAAGATGCAAGAACTAATTAAAAAAATAACGATCATGTTTTGATCACAATTAAACAGGACTGGTTGTAATTATCATCATTATTGCATCCCATAAATTGTGAAGCAGAATAATGTACTGGAAAGAAATGTCAAGAATAGATATAGGATTGATGAGAGTGCGAGCCAAGAGATGGTTGAACACCATGTTTGATGGAATAATAATACATGGAAACACTAAAATGAACCTGTTGGATGTTAGATAACAAACAAAACAGTGATAATGATCGGGTCTTTAAACCGCCTACTGTATCTGAATTTTAAATAAACAGATGAAGCAAAGAAGTAAATATAGAATTTTATCTGCCAAGTTTTGCTGCTGTCTTGAGCACAGAAGCAAAACACAATTTAGCCGAATATGTATATTCAAAATTAAAGTGATCATCTGTGCTATTTTATTATTTTTATTTATTTTTTTAGATTTTAGGAAGTTGGAAAGGAGGCACCACATTGTATCCAGATAACATTCTACTTAGCACTTGGGCTAATCTTGTACTTAGGGGGTCTAAAATATTTAAGTTGTTCAGATTTATGCTGGACAGTCCAGATTCTGAGGCTCAGTCTCCTGTTGACCCCATGATGCTGAACGCCTTGCGCATCACTAAATGATGTCATAACGCTTTTACCTTGGAATGTTCCAATTGTACCCGCAGTTTACATGAACTGTTTATTTACTCTGCAGCAAAACTGGTTTCAATATAGATGTTATGAAGTAAACAGTAAAAAAAATGGAAACTATCATGTATGTGTAAATTCTTCATCAGTTTAACTGTTGTATTATATTGTATGTATATTGTATACATTTTGTATGGTATGTTTATTTAGGGAGGTAACTCAATTCTCCTTGGGGTTTATTCACTAAAAAGTTGTAGTTTCATATTTTGTCTTTTATGTATTTTGGGGACATTGTTTCTTTTGGGGCAAACCTTGTTGATTATCTTATCAAATGCATTAATTCAAGCACTAAACCACCTGCCCATCCTCTGTTCATGTTATTTATACATCCTAATCCTGGCTGCCCCTGTATAAAGAATATTTTAAATCTGTGAGACTTCTTAAAAGCCCCTTAACTGATATATCTATGCATTATGAAGGACTAGCTTTATAATGCCTTCTAAATTCGGGGAGTTTAAACCACAACACCCCTACCAACTTCCACAGATTCGATATCCAATTTCTAAATAAATTATATTCATTAATAATAGTCAAGTACACTGCCAATAAGAAGGAAGCCAGGTGCATGCAGGTAAATTTGTTGTAAATGAAACATGAATCTCGACGCACAAGCATTTGGAGACGGCTACCTATGTTTAAAGGTTTGGAGCGGTGGGGAGATGGTGGATAACAGACAGATCCAAACCCTATTCCTTTAATCAAATAGCATTTCAGTTGCATTTTGTTTGAATACCTACCAGTGTTTGACACTCACAATCATCACCAGACAGGGAATCGAAGCAAAATAATCTTAAACTCATTGACATTCCAAAATATTAGGTATTCATGAATAGTGGGAAGGGACAAGACAAGCCCATTCTTTCTCAGGCAGCTGGCTGTGGTTTAATTATTACTCTGGTTTATTAATCTCGTTTTGCATCTGTTACACCTGCACAACAAAATGTTCATAGTACTGTTTTTATCACTACTAATTATATAATAATTCATATTTTACTAGCCTTTCTTGGCAATAACGTCCAAAGAAACAAGGAAGACCATATGAGTGGTTTTTTTTCTACAAAAATAACACCAAACCATAGATATGATATATATATATATATATAATATATATATATATATGAAGAATTGCCATATTTTAAAACATGAAATCCTTTTGTAACCTGACCTGTTACGTTAACGGACAGCAATGTGTTTATCTGGGGTCCTGTTGGGTTAAACTTTGGACGAACATATCTCATGCACGGAAAATAGCTTGGGGACAGTTAAAGGGACACTACCGAAATCATTAAAGTGCATACGATGTCCCTTTAAAAAGGTATGTTTTGTAATACCTAGAAATTGCATTTGTTGCACTATCCCTTGACGTGAATGATGTCCAGCGCTACATAATCTGCTCATTCATACGTAACATGTAATATACAGCTAGATGTCACATAACATCGATAATGTCCTGTGGAATAGGACGTTATGCGAAAACCATACGCAGTTGGCTACAACGCAAGAAAAGTCAGCTTGTCAAGATTTTGTTCCGTTGTCCTTTTGCCACTCAAACTACAATTCCTGGAAATAGTTCTAGTTCCAATAAAGCAAAATCATCTTGGAATTAATGAAGTTGTGTTATAAAGTTATAAAGTTAAAAACAAAATAGGATTTTCATTTAGAGGAATTTGAAAAGCACATCCCGAGGAGGTGACAAATCCACAGCTACATTTTTTTAAAGGATACATTTCATGTATTTAAAGTGTATTGCCTAAAACAGAGATGCCCAGATCATTTGTAGCCAAAGGCTAGACATTATATGCATGTTTCTTCAGGCAAATAAAGTAGCACTTATCTTCTGTCCCTCATCCTGCTTATGTATCTACTAGATTCTGATCTACTCTTAATAGGAAGACAGTCTATCGATTCACCTTTCTCCCAAGAGCAGCCATAATACTAGCTGAGGGCTTTATTCACCAAATGGTGTATGTATATATAATATATATATATATATTATATATATATATATATATATAGTGTGAGTTTGGTATGGGGTGTGAAATGCAGATTAAAAAATGAAATCCCAAAGCACTGATTATGCATTATCCAGGACTGTCCTATAGGGAAAACCCACTTTAGATGGTTCTTAATAATACACATTTAATGGCGAGAGTTAAAAGTTTCTATCGGAATACAATTTACCTAAAACCCACAGTTTACTGAATAAAATTAAAAGTCTTTCAAACAGAACGTGTGGTTTTTTCCCCACCATTAATTAACCCTTCTAGCACTACAGAGAAGAGCAACACAGGTTTACATTTGGTCCAGAGATTGGAGATTTCAACATTTTAAGGCTTGTTATAATTTTATTTATATTACATTGCCACTAATGTACATTTTTTCTAAAGCTTTTAAGATCACTATAACTCTTGATAATGGTAATATTTCTAATGATTTTGTGTCGTAATGTAATTTCCTGATGTCAATTGAGATGCATGATATACTTTAGGTCAAGGTGCACTATCCAGTGTCAGACAGACGTATGAAATATCAAAGGTGTATCTGCTTACACGTACCAGATGGTTACCGCCAAAGCATGGCACCATTGCAATAGCTGCCTAAAAATGGAAAACCGAACTATAACAGCTTGGACAAGACCTGTATTAAGGTACAAGTCTCCACCTGGGCAACAAACACCTTGATCTGGAGGCCAGTAATTGGCTCAGATGAAATTCAGGCATACTGTATGTGTAACCACATCGAATCAAAGTGGCAGTCTGCCTACATTATGTAACAAAGAAAGAGAAGGCGGCAATCCTGCACAAAAATAATCAGTAGTGGACACCTTGAACATGTCTAGTTCCGAATAATTACCGTAGTTAGCAGTAGATGACATTAGCGTCAGCTTCAAAGGGCCAATTTGTAATACCTTAAAAACAGGGAGCCTTATTTTTCATCTCTACAAAGACAGTATATATGAAAACTGCAAACATTTTTAGATCCCTGACATATATATATATAGGGAATTGTATGCCCTTTATCTCTATCCTTTACAAAAACAGTTGTTACTTTTTTTATTTTTATTTTTAACACCTATACAACTGCTTCCTTTCTTTACTCACAGGCATAGAACACACGCATACTGGATTTTGGATTATTTGTGGATGGCTTATTAAAAAATAGTCTTATTCCCAATGAAATATTCCTACTGATTACTCCACTAGTTGCTATGGTGATATGAATAATTTTAAACTTTGCACCAGAACTTTTATACATAAGTGTCCTTTTTCTTAGTACAGTTTAGCATCTTACTAAGTTCATACTAGGATGAGGAAAGAAATCAGAAATTATAATTAAATCAAGCAGCCAGTCCACTGAAGGTGCTAATCAAGGTGCTAAGATTTCTACCACACCTCGCTTGAATGCAAACCAAATCGGATTTAAACCAAAACTGACTGTGTTGACAGCTATTGGAATTGATCCACGTCAATTTTATTTTTTGGGTAATATAAAATGGGAATTTTCGTGATAAAAAGAAAATGAAGCTAATGAGAAAATTAGTTTACCACAGGGAAAATTAACATATGTTACATACATGGTGTTCTAAACTAAACCCAATCATTAAAATTCAATGAGTTTTTATGTTTAAAAAAAAGTGTTGCTGTAAATGTAATGGATGCAATAACAAGAATATGAAATAACATACATACCAGAATACAGAATTTAACAAATTAGTGTTTTCAACATGAGCCTGTTTCTTGTATCATGTTTTAACGATCCAAACTTGGTTAATATGTTGCATAATGCTAAAATCTGTTAAATTACCAAACATTGTCATGAGAGACAAATGAAGTATGACACAGATAAATAGAAGATGATGCATTTGGATGCAAAGAAATGCAAACATTAGAGGGGCCTTGCTTGGAGAAGCGTTTAGTTGGGACTCACAGTAAGCAAAACGAGAAGCTATAGGTCTGATGGGTAATATTTATGAAATCTCTCATTTCAATATTCATTACAAAGGGCCAACACTGGAAAGTAATGCATAATTCAATGGACAATGATACTGAGGATTAAACCAGCAAATATTTTCATGCAGCAGAAGCCCACGGTTTGGGTCTTCATAATGTATAGTGGTCAACAAGCTGAAACAAACTCTCCTGTCAACTTTCCCCCAAGGTATTTAGCACAGCGAGTCCTCAGTAGGAAGTTTCAATTGCTCACTTTTGCCAGATGACTCTCCAAAGAACACAATATATTGAAAGGGAACAGTTTTTGCCCCTCATAATAAACACTTCTTATAAGTCACTTATTATAAAACACTTATTCTGTAAATATAAGATGATGGCTTGTGGGTCCTATGGCACCAATGATGTAAAACATGAATCTTTTACCTGTGCTAAAACCTTCCTTTAGCATATAAAGTTCACATGGGGTTGCGCTTTTATTTGTTGGCAGTCTTTTTTGTGTTTTTCTTAAAAAATAAATAAATAAAGAATGAAGCCACAGGCAAGAGGTGTGATCTGCTTTTCCCTATGGAGAAAAGTATGCAGAAAACACATGAATAGAAACAATCTGAAAGATGAGAGTTCAAGCTCTTAATAACACAATTTGTTCGACTAGTGCCCAGTATTCAACAAAAGAAGACATTCACAACTCGATAATCCCGAGAGCTAATTGTGACAATTAAGGAGAAATATTTATTAACCTAAAATACCTGTCCCTTAACCTAGAGCGTCAATATGTAGGAGATGTCATGGATATGAAAGGCAGGCAATTGGGTAGATCAGAATATATAGAAATGGACAATTTATTGCAAAATGTAAAGATTGAATACATTATCGCTAAACCAATGTGGGTGAGTACCCTGATATGCACGTGTTATTGCTTTCATTTAAACACAAAATGACTGTTGTAGCAAGCGGCAAATTTATTAATTAACCTCAGTATATCCTGGGAAACAAAGCATTAAAACAATGTAGGATTGAAAATGCAATTTCAGTTGTTCCAGGTCCCTGTTTGCACAATGTGTGGCAGAGGCAAGGAATCTAAGCTGCCTCTAATTATTCCAATTATCATGGCACACTATGAAAACTTGATTAATAACACTGAAGATATTGTTGTGGCAATTAGCCATATGGTGGTGGGACTTTATTCTGTCACGATTTAGCCATTAGCATCTACTTATGTTTGTCAGAACAGTGCATCCGTGACAAGTTGAAGTTCCGCTCACCTTGCAGAGTCCCCTGTGAGGAACACTAGAGACCTGTTTATTCCTGTGAGCCCCTGTGCCAGAGTAAATTTTTCATGTAGCATCCGGTCTGACTGGGGACAAATGTCAAGTAGCGTCTGAGATCACCCATCAAGCTGGTTCTCTCTGTGAAAGCATTTTGTAAGCTGCCTATCATCGCACAGAACTCTGAGAAAGTGAATATGACCAAGCTCATCTCCAGGTACAATACTGAAAATCCTGTCAGACTACGACACCGTGCTGAAATCGACACTGCAAAGCTGGAACAATGGCACTAGAGGAATGCAAAGCACAGGTTTTAATATTAAGAGGGGAATTAAATGGCTGCTTCATCACAGAATATGAATACAGTTGTGTCAATGTCCTGGGTGGAATTTATCACTTTTCTGCCATGAATCCTGGGAGGAGGCATAGTACCAAGTACCAAGGGAAAATGGGGGGAAAAAGTGGAAAAATTATAAATTTTTAATGGTTAATTTTGTTCCTTTTTAATAGTGATTTCCTTACTACAAAAATACCTTGAATGATTTGTTAGTTGCAGCTTAATAATTTAGTGAATGTATATATGAGACATTAAGAGAGTTATAAATTATAAGGTATTGTGGGTTCCAACTGAAGAGATCATCCATATCCTCTGTAGAAACCATCTCGGGTGATGTGATTACAGCGTCATATGATCTTTCCAATTTCTCGTAAGTAGTAATACAACAAACTTCACACAGTCTGCTGGCACATTACACCTCAAGAAACATATCAGTTTCAAGAGTGAAGTAATAAACATCAATAGAGGTGTACCTAGGAAACAGATGCCAGAGGCCTAAGATACGCGAGAACTGTGAGGGTTTGCCGCTGAGTCTCTGGGTTTTTGTGGGTTGTAATAAACAGATCCTCGGGATTGTATAGTTTAAACCATTGTATGGTCACTGATAATTTATATATAAGACAACCTTGCTAAGGAAAGGTCCTTATTATGGAGATCGGTACATTCAGCAAAAAGCTTTGTTCCAATGTATCCATAATGTAAAGACATATCAAGTGCATTGCGTTAGTTCCTAGAATCTCTCCTTTTACACTAAGGTACAAGAGCTTTCTGCTCTCAAACTAGATCATAGTACAGGGGTGTCCGACATGCCGCTCGCCATACATCGAGAGGCGGCCCCGTCTGAGATATGCAGCAGTAACTACAACTCTACCCATTGGCAAATAGAGGGGCAATTGGTCAATGCCCCCCCTCTGAGATAGACGAGGCATTCCGTGGACTCTAGGGATAAAGAGGTTAAATTCAGACACCCAGACACAAGTGTATGTTAGTGTGTGTCTGTGTAGGCATGTGTGTCCGAATATGTTAGTGTGTGCACATGTTTTGGGTATGTTAGTGTGTTTGGGTATGTTAGTGTGTATGTGTGTTTCTGGGTATGCAGCTCACGAACACTTTCTCAGTACAGTACATTTGTGAAGAAGTGGCCCAATGCAGAAAAAAAACTTGGGCACGTCTGTGGTAGTGGATACAGTGTGTGTAGTACGGTCAGGTAGTACGGTTGATCTGTTATACATGTTCGTATTTCCGCTTGGACTCAATAGTTTATCCCAACTGCTATCCAGTCCTGAACTAAAGCATGTAAATGACAACGCTATAGTCTATATTAATATTCATCAGGGAGGTCAGGCTTGGTCCCATCTCCCCCTTCAATGTACATCCATAATAATAAATATCTGAGCTTCTATCACATCACTTTTTATGTAACATTATTGATTGCAGATCATATGCATTTATATCTTGGCTCGGTATGTGTTTTTTTTTTTGGCTTATATAGACTTTTATGCTTTTGAGACATAAGGTCATATTTGAGTGAATCTACGCAATTTGCAGCTAATGATTCATAGTTTTATCAAGTCTTCCACTAATGTTGCTCAGTAATGACCTATTGATGAAGAGACAGATGTACTGCCTCTCATTTTCCACATTTGCATTAACAAATCATGACTTAATTAAAGCTAATCTTACTGGTTTATGCTACTTAAATAAAGTTTCTTTCCATAAAGGATTCTCCAGTAAAACATCACAAGTTAACATAGTGCTTTATTCAATAATATTTGTTGTGTAGTGATAACCAAATATTAATTTGGTAACATTTGGCTATGAGGCAACACTTTATTAATAAAGCTATGACAAAAACCTAGATGTTTAGCTAGTCAGTAAAATTATATTTATATTTAACAACTATTGACCTAATTGTGTTAATGATGCTAAATACTAAATAACTCAACTGGAAAAAACCTTTATAACAGGACAATTTTTTTTCCTTTTTTAAGGGAAGTTATGGGTTGCATTATGTTGCATTTTGGTTCTCAAAAGTCTGAATTTGGCAGTAAATTCTGAACACATACTGTGTTTTTTGGTATCTAAAGTGTCAGAATAAAAGTGATTTTTAGACAAGGTAACACATATGAGAAAGCTGAATAGTTGTTCTGCCAGAAGAAATGATTGCTGAAAACCAGAATAGAGTCATGTTATTCCATGACATTTTTAAAGACAACTTTAAAGCGATTCTTGAATAAAAGTTGGTTTATTAATATTTTTGTTAATTAAAGCATGAGACATGATATATATATATATATATATATATATATATTATAATATACTATATATATATATATATATAGCATGGAAGGTGTACTGTTCTCTATTAATACTGATTGACACTGCCAAGCCATATTTAGCCTACTGAGTTGACCACAGACCCAGAGTCTACTGAACCTAAAGGGTGAGACAAGTATTCGGCTATATATGCAAAGGTGGGTTTTTTGTGTGTGACTGGGAACGAGCCCAGTACTGGCCAGTACTGTTAGGTAGGAATTAACGCTGTTTAGCTAGCCTCCTAACACAGAGTAGGTTTTTGTTTGCTTTGGTTTATATCTTAAGGGGAAAGAGTACCCTGAATGTCTGAAGACAACAGTCACAATATATACATATACACATACACATTGGCAAGAAAAAGTAAGTTTGGAATTACCAGTATTTATGTCTAAATTTGTCTTAAAATAGGATATGATCTTCATCACATTACAATAATAAATACAATGTGTTTCACCTAAAACCACAAACTATTGTATTATTGTTGTCCATATTGAATACATCAGTCAAACATTCACAGTGTGGGTTGTAAAAAGTATGTGAACCCCTAGGCCAATAACTAGCCTTTTTCATATTGGTACGAAGTGCATGAATTGAAAATGTCATTAAAATTGCAATTCATATGAAATTCAAAAAAATCTTAACCTAGGGGTTTACATGCTTTTTACAACCTAAACTGTGAATCCCCTGAAAAATGATGAGGAGCCCTCAAGGAAACAACCAAAAACAAAGAAAAGACCTCAGAATTTTCGTGTAACTTTCATTGGTTATTTCACTCTTACACAGTTACTCTCTCATTCACGCTCTCCCATTTTCATTTACTCATTCTCGAATCAATACAGAGGATGTGCCTGGAAACACCATAATTGGGTTCCATAGGGAAAAGGGTGGAGCATCTGGACACACACTCTCCCCCTTTTCCTCCAATCTGTGGAGAAGTCATGCCCGGAACACAGAGTCTTCTGGACACAGAAGTGGTCGGCAGAGAAGGTAGGGAGACATTCCAAGAGAGAGTGAATCAAAGTGTGAGAAACCACCAAAATGAATGGGCAGGAGATGGAATTCGATGTCCATTTGCACAAGTCTACTAATAACTTCAACAAAAGCTAATTGGAATCAGGAGTTAGCAAACCTGGAGACCAATCAATGAAACAGGATTGGAGGTGTGCTTTAGAGCTATTTTGCCACAAAAAGCATCTGCTAATGTGAACCATGCCTCACAAAAAAAGAAATCTCAGAAGATGTACAAATCAAGATTTGTTGATTTGCATAAAGCAGGAAAGGGTTAATAAATCATCTCAAAGGGTTTACATATTCATCAGTCTACAATTAGACAAATTGTTTATAAATGAAGAGGGTTTAGTACAGTCGCCACTCCTTAGAAGTGGGCACCAAGCCAAGATGACTCCAAGGGCACAACACAGAATGCTCAATGAGGTAAAAAAAAAAACAAAACCCACAGAGTAACAGATAAAGGCTTGAAGGAGTCATTGGAAGCGGTTAACATCTCTTGGTTATGAGTTCACCACATACAAAACATCGAACAGGCATTGAGTCCATGGCAGGATACCAATAGGGATGGTGTCACGTTGGCGCAAGGTGCTCCTGTGACTGGAACGGCAATATGCAGATACCCTATTGTGGCCCTTGCTATTATTGCTGAAAGGGACATAACCAAGACATTTTGGACAATGCTTTGCGACCCTCTTTGTGGGAACAGTTTGGGGAAGGTCCTTTTCTATTCCACCAAAACCCAGTGCAAAAGGCAAGGTCCATAAAGACATTGTAGGATGAGTTTCGAACACCTCTGGGATGAATTGGAACGAAGGCGCCGAGCCAGGCCTTCTCGTCCAAAATCAGTGCCTGACGTCACAAACGCTCTACTGGATGAATAGGCAAAAATTCCCACAGAAACACTACAAAATCTTGTGGAAAGCCTTCCCAGAGGAGCGGAAGCTGTTATAGATAGTTATATGTATTTAGAATGTGATGTCATAAAAGTCACCAAGAACCAAAGGAGCACTCTAAAGCCTTAAAAAAATGATAAGATAAAATTTCTAGGATTTTATGTAATATTATATATATATATATATATATATATATATATATTACTGCTCCTCTTTAGTGGAAGCGGATCACTTCTGTAGCCTTTGTAAAGGTGCCCCATATAGATAGATAACAGACTCCACTATACTCCACAAACAGGTGAAAATGAGTGGGTCATAAGGGGAAAGGTAGATAGTGGGAGATGTATGGTGAAAATGATAAAAGCATATGAAGGAGTGGGAAAGACAGCCATTCTCTCCAGTCTTATCAGTCTTTCCTCCTCTAGTATATACTGTAAGTACTCTGAAGTAGTATGCTGAAAGGTGCACTTTTGTAACTACCGGTAATAGAAGTATCATTCCTAGTACTGCTGAATACCCAAACCATTCCCAGAAATAATTCTTTATTTATATAAAATGCAGTTTCATTTCTGCTGGAAACGCTTAAAAGTACATTGATCATATGCACTTTAAAAGGACAATCCAGTTATCATATGCATATGATAGCTTTGTAGTCCCTTCACATATGTAAATGCATGGGGTATTTGGCAGAATATTCCCATATGCATTTGCTTACCCCACAGCTATTTTCCATTGCTGGAGGTATGTTTGGTCTATGTTCAACCTACAAAGATTAAGCTAACTCTGGTTTTGAACTCCATACGCTTGAACATTTAGTAAATCAAACTTATGTTTTTAGACAATTGTCCGAAATGCAAGTATGGATATTATACTGGGAAAAAAAAACAAAGCGTTTCAATAAGCAGACAAATTACTTTCATTCACTATGTGCTTTTGGCACTGAAAATGTTAATTAATCGTGTGCGTCCTTAACAAAAATATATACATAATACTCCAGTGATTTCATTTTTATTGTGATATAATAATGCATTAGCATGCACAAGCTGCCTCTGCATTTTTATACATTTATGGATTCTAAATACCGTTCCTTTTTCACGGCAATTAGACTCTCTCATATCTGATTACCTTTCGCTCTCATCTTATGAACAGGTACAGTTCCACTTTTATTTATTTTTTGTGGCTTTTTTTAAAGGATGCTGTAGGCTTTGACTGCAGCTCATAAATCACATTCTAACAGAGAACAAAAGAGAAATAACCAGGTTTAATTTCATATAAGAATAGTATATAAGCAACACAATACGAAACAATGGAAGCAGAAGGAGATTATGCGTCTCTGTTCGCCATGATCTTTTTATATGCTAACTCAGAACGCTAATTATGGATCTCGCAAGTCAACTTCTGCTTTCTACAACTATGAGTTGTATGTAAAACATGCTTTTTCGTTGAAACAATTACCATTAATCAAAACAGAGAGTTAATACCACTCAAGTCCAACCTACCGCTGTGCCCGGCAATACATCAAACTGTCTGTTGTCAAACACACTAAACAAACTTTAACAGCCTGTTTTCACTGGAAATAACAGCGAAAATGCTTGCTATGTAATTTTTGTATTCAAATCGCTATTCTAGTAATTCATTTTGTCGCAGGATTTAACTGTATGCACTCAATCATAGTCCGAAGCAGACAGATCCATATTTGGCTGAAGCTCGGAAAAATCGCTCGCACTGATAAATGAACCACCTCAAAACAACTGGTTTCACGGGAACTTTTAGATGAATTAGCAATGTGTTATGCGGAATAACAGAACTGTTACTTGCTACTTTAGTAAAGACCGTAGGAATAAAGTGCAACATCCCGGAAATGGTTAAAAAGAACCGTGTCATTTATAAACAACGATCCACGCTCTTTAAAGATCACAGTATAATAAATATTGGATCCTATGAAATGTCCCTACAAGTCTATTGAGCAACCCTGAACAACAGTGCTACTATCTTCTGCCAGGCCAACTAGGTCTAGTGCAGCAGGCCTAGGGGGCAGCAGGCCTAGGGGGCAGCAGCCCCTGTACCACATTACCGGGAGACAATCAAACCTATTGGGCTTCCTGGAGCACCGCTGCCCAAACGGACCCCAAGCACCCCTTTAACGCTATGGAGGGCTGTGCAGGTTTCCTGGCGCTCTGCAGTAAGGACAGTATCGCGGGAAGCGGTGGCTGGTGGCATTGCCCTGGGTTAGGCCTAGGGCAGCGCCAAAGATAAATATGCCACTGGGTGTTTGTTAAGCATTGATAAAAGTTCATCAGTATAGTTTTGTAACACAATAGGTTCCAAAATGTGTATCATTAGCTGGCACATCGATGCCTCAATACTGAAACTGCAAGACCCCAGGTTCTCAGAATACTCATCTCCTTTCAAAATATTTAGTTGGGAAGCAGTTTTAATATACCTTTCATGTATTCAAGGAGCAGACCTGACTAATACAAATGAAAGTACTGAAACACAATATTTGCGTAAAATGTATCTTTTCAAATAGGCAAAAAATGGTAGTTAAAGAGATGACACTTTAGCCGGCTTATTCTTTGAAGAAGTATCCAAGGAGCAGGAAAAAATAAAATTCAAACAATTTAGCTACAAATCTTTACACATTTCACATACCTATATTAACTAGCTATACAACACAAAATAATGCTATTATTTAAACATCTTGGAATAAATGCGCTTGATGACAATTATTTCTTATTTTTATTTTAATTACCATACTGACCTTAAAACATTTTTGTCAAAATAAAGGTGCTAGATCGCACATTTGAATTTCTTGTAAAGACATTGTCCCTTTCACAACCAGCCATATTGTATAATGCAGTTTAGAAGTGTTATAATAAATTAATCATAACACAACATTTTAGAAGCTTGAATATGGAAATGAGGTGCCATATGCAAAAAAAAAAATAAAAAAAAATAACAAGCTGATTATTATACCATATGGAGAATTTTTATTAATATGATGTTATCTTGCTCTTGTTTAAGAGGAAAAAAAAGTTCTTTCTTTTGTACTCTTTCATGTTACGAAGCACTTGTGATCTAAGGTTGGCTTATGTGGGGGGACATGGTCATGTCAATGGGATATTCTGTGTGCTTTAAAGAATCAATGTAGGAAACAAAAGATCTCTTTAAATGACTTTTCTTTTCTTCGGGAGCTTGGCAAACACAAGTAACCACACGGGGATCTCGTCTCCCCTTGAAATACTGCAAATAAAGATGCCAGCTATTGAGTATATTTGTGGCGACTCCAGCAGCTGCTGTTAAATACCAGCTGGTGCGGCTGATTAAAATTACCTCTGAGTTGGTATTATAAAGACGCCTGGGCAGCGTCGCTGTATTAATGGATTATTGAGTGAGCGATGAAAACCTTAGCCAGCTGATGCGTTTTATTACAGATAGGCTTTATGATGTGTAATCACTGTAATATTTTACTACATGAGAAAACTGGGAACGGGGGAGAGAGACACGGAGAAACTTCAATAATAACACCCTTCTGTTTTGCTAGTAAAGAGGTGGTGACACTTCAAGTAACTGAACCTACAGAAACCTTTTATTAGTTGAGATATTGCAATTATTGTCACCCACATGAGCAGCCAGAACGTCCCAAAAGCCATCTCAATAAGAAGGTAAGATGAGCCGCAGGAATGGTAAAATTCCATGTACGGTTATAATCAAGATGCACTCATACACACAACATGGGCATTCCCAATATTACTGAACTTTACGAGCCAGTGAAATGTGTATAATCTTGTATTGTATAAAATGACCAGATTAATCCATATTATGAATTATGATAATGTGCAACAAAGGTAAATTAAAAAGATCTAGCAGGTACTGAATTATTTGATTACTGTAATAATACTAATCTCTCTCTCTCTCTCTCTCTCTCTCTCTCTCTCTCTCTCTATATATATACACACACACACACACATATATACCGGTATATAAGAAAGAGAGAGTAATAGTTATCAGAATGGAAAGAGTGTTTTTTCCCCCCACTTATAAAAATATTGCTTTGCAAATCTCTATTCTCATTTATACAGCTGATACATCATTATTACATTTGAGGTCAATCATTTTCAGGCCGGGGTCCAAAGAATATATCCAAATGCATTACAATTATTATCTGTCTAGCAGTTCAGACTTGAGGTCGCCTGGTCGCAGGAAGCATTACTGAACAGAACAAAGCTCATTAATAAAATTAGATGATCAATGTAATATAATTTTTATTAAGATAATAGAAGCCTTTTTTTATTTGGTAGTGATTGTATAAAGTAAATAGACCAAAGCAAAGCATAAATATATTTCTGCACAGTTTGCACTACACAAGCAAAAAGAACATGGTTATTAATCCATTTTTCTTAATATATTTGATGAATCGTCTAAATATACGGTTCCAAATTTTATTTTTCTATTTACAACGGCAAAGTAGGGTCCTGTGAATCTCAAATTTTGGACAGAATCAAACCTCAAATCAAATCAGGACAACGTTTGAATAAGACCCAAATCGGATCAGTAAACCAGATCAATATAAACATAAGAAATTCAAGTGCTACCCTCTACAAAAAGCACCCCCCCATACTATAATAAAAAGCTCCTATATACAAAATATACACCCACTGGCAATCACAGCTTTCCTCCTCATACTCCCCAACACAGAAAATTGCTTGTATACATCACACCACACACCACACACCACAATTCACGCTTTCCCCAGAACCTCCACTCAAACACAGAAAGATGCACCATATAAAACCCCCCACAATGGCACCATTTCCCTGAGGATCAACCCCCATCATAAAAAAAAACAAAACAAAAAAAAATATTCAATAAGAAAATATAAAAAATAAATAAATAAATATTCAAGTGACCCATAGTATACCCGCGCAAGGAAAGGGATAGAAGTAGTGCAGCTGCCAGGCAGGGGGAGTAAGTGTTTTAGGATGCCCGGCAGACTCTTGTTCTACATATTAGTAAATGATCTCTTGTGGTTGTTGTGTGTGTGGTGTGCAGAGGGAGATGCTTTGTGCCTCCAGGACACTATGTCCTCAATACAGATGGTGAACTCAAACGTGCAATAAAATTCTCAAATAAGGTGAAACCATCTATCCTGTTACTTAGCTAAGCTAATGTTATTGGCAGTTTTTATATTCTCAATTTTAATTGTTACATTTCAGCCTCCCCTATTGTATCAGCAGCACGGAATCTGCAGAAGATCTATTAATAAAATGTAGATGCGATATATGGGGCAACATTTTTGGACATGCAGCAGTCCTCTACCATCGAGGAGTGAGAACTTACTTTCACGTTACAAGTCATTATACATCCCTGGACCACCCTGGAATTCTGAAATTACCTGCTAGCAAGTAGTCTTTGCCAAACCAGGACCCCAAGATTTATCCCTCACTATTCTAGCCTACCACTGTACAATATCTGTAAAACAGGAGACTCGACCCTTCTGACTTCCACCCCCCCCATTTGTTTCACTAATTTTAACTAGTTTGCCATCTTTTATTTATTTATTTATTTTTATACTACCAAGCCTACACAGTATTAGAAGAGAATTTGATGTTTTCCAGATGCAATGTAAGATTAAATAATATATATTCTTTACTCCTTGAAAAAGCGAGGTGAAAACAAAAATATGGCGTACTCTTTATGCTGCATATATACAGGTGTATAATGATACTAATAATGCCACGGATCGAATCATCATACATACAAGTGATGGCAGACAGAAGGCTGAAGGTACAAGTATCACTATCAATAAATAAATATTATATGACCTATGCAGCAAACAAAGGAAAAGTATTGCCATTTCCTTGCAAAATATGTTTATTCTATAAATATATATTGCCATTCTTCATTTTTTTTTCAATAATTCATTTTTTTATCCCATAAACTATTTAAAGTATTAATAATTTATAAATGTATTGGACTCACATGGCATTTGTTTTAGTATTAAACTTTAATATGCATTGGGGACAATATATATATATATATTATATATATATATATATATATACACACACATTATATAGTAACATTGTAAGGATAATTAACGTAAATATAAGCACGTTTAGCTGGTAAATGGTATAGATGGGCTTTGACCAAAATAGCACATTATCAAATACAAAACTCAAAGCAGTTCCCTTGAAGCTGTTGTAGTTCTGTATCGGCTCATAGTATCTCAATGTGCTGGGGCTTTTTCTTAAGCATTATTACATTGATTTCTCCAAATGGGTTTAATCAAACCAATAAACAACATAATGGGATATAGGGGAGAGAATTGCGTCTCTTGAAGTAGTCTGCTATGAGATGTTTCCTCCAGAGGAAAAATTAAGCACTGATCTTAGTGCAGATCTGTTTAAAGTACTGGTGTGTGATGTCATAGTCACCCTTACGCTATCATTGTTTGGGTCTGCAGAACAACGGAGATGCTGGCTGCTTAGATACTAGTATACCGTGTCTCTGATAGGGCAGATGAAACATGTTCCACAGATGTCATAGATATTAACTCTGTAATAACTCCGGTCAAGTGTGTGACATTTTAGTTTAAACAGCTGTACCTTAAAAATATATAGGTTCCATTACTCTCTTTGTACAGGTAAATATGGACAATTTGATTTAGAGATCTGTAAATACTATTCAGGTGTGTTCATTAACATGGCCACTATAGGAATTAATCTATGGTTCTATCTAATAGTTATTAAACTTGGCTTTAATAATATACATCTAATATTTATTTCATCAAAATGTCAAAATGTTGGGGGGGGGGAAACCCAAAACACTTTGTTGATATTGCTATTTTGTTAATTATTTTATGTTTTCAGTTTACCCTGCACCAAAAAAGAAATGAGTTACAGTATATATCCCAGTCATCCACACGTAGGTGTCAACATTGGCTACTTGGAAGATAACTGTCCATTTAAATGAAATATTAGCGCATACAAAATTAACTAATTTACAGTATTTTTCTATTCATATTTACCTTTTCTAAAAAAAGGTTTCTAGGGGAGCTAAAATTGGTGTCAGATGCAGAGTAAATAATTCAAATGACATGCAGAATTATTTCGGAAAAAATCTAGATTGATGAGCAAGTGTTCAGCAAATTTGGACATTGTAGTTTTCATTTCAATCTTAAATCACATACTAGAGATAGGTGATCCTTCCAAATGGCTCATTGTATATTCCAAGCATGCGACTGACTCATAAAACAAGAGATGGCAAACTATTGCTGATTCCAATCAAATTCAAGATTGGCTATTAATTTGATTGGCGCATTAAATCAGGAGTAGTCTGTAAAATACACAAATTGGTGCTGAATTATATACTATTCTTTTAAGATAATTACATGTATTTTTGTAAGTTCATATTTTGTAAATTATTTAAATTGTAGAGTGCACTTTGCCTGGAGCAAAGAGATTATAATTATAGCGTGGTTTATTTGCATCTTTGGGGAAAATAGAATGTGACGTGCCTATACATATTGTACTTACAGGTAAATAGTGTTTTGTGTAATAAGGATTCCACTTGGTTTAAAGGGGCAGCCGGGTCTGTTTTTAATAAAGCATGCACCTAAACAGGTTGGGATAACAATAAAATCTCACTTGCCTGTGCTTCAGATGATGAACGAGTGACTCTCTAATAATAATACAGACTACATCACGGTATGAACAAAACTAAGGTGCTTTGGAAATTAATGTGGAAGATAGGTTATCTTGTTCCCAAGAGAGACTGTTTTCCAAAACAACTTAAGCCTATTTTACATACATTATATACATTTTGCATTGCCATGCTTTAACAAAATACCATAAGGGGTTAATAATACAAAAGCTATGCACTTAAACTGCACTTAAACTTAGTTTCTGATTGTCTGTGCAATAATTGCATATATATATATATATATATATATATATATATATATATATACACACACCGTATTTGCTCGATTATAAAATGAATATTAATTTAGGAAAAAAAGAAAAAGCCTGAATATAAGACTACCCTATAAGAAAAAAGTTTTAGTAATAAATATTAACTTACATGTAAACAGTTTTTTCATATTTAATAAAAACTATGATTGAGAAAAAATGCATTTTTTTGTTTATATTTCCTTTTATTTGACAACCTGCCCCCAGTTATGCACATCTGCCCCCAGATATGCCTTATTACATTTATTTATAAAGTTCCGGCAGATTCCGCAGCGCTGTTACAGTCAGAAGAACAATTTAGAAACACATACAATAAACTGGTGCAAAGGAGAAGAGGGCCCTGCTCTGGCTAGCTTATACCCCCTTATATGCCACTCTGACCCCCAGATATGCCTTATACCCCCTATATGCCACTCTGCCCCCAGATTATGCCTTATACCCCAGATATGCCACACTGCTCCCTGATATTCCTTCTAACCCCTATATGCCACACTGCCCTCCCTGATATTCCTTCTAACCCCTATATGCCACTCTGCCTCCCTGATATTCTTTTTAACCCCCTATATGCCACTCCAGAAAGCCCTTATACTCCCCCTTATGCCACTCTTACCCTCCCCGACTTACCAGTGCTTCCATAGACTTCTCCCCGTGCTTCAGATTCCTTGGTGTCTAGTGGGTCAGATGGTGGAGGTCTATGCGACGCGTGCAGACAACGTCCGCTGCTGCTACCGTCACTTCTGCCAGGGCTTCTATGAATGAGCACCGGAAGGTCACGTGATGCCGGTGCTCCGTCATAGAAGCCCCAGAGGAAGTGCCGCTAGCAGCGGAGGTTGTCTGTGCACATCGCACAGATGTCCACCGGCTGCTGGAGAGGAGGATCCAGGTCCCCTGCAGCGCTGTGGGGTATCTGGATTTTAGTCTTGTAGTCTGACTCTATTTGAGGTATCATTAGAAGACAACCTCGAATATAAGACGTCTTACAATCAAGCAAATCCGGTATATATATATATATATATATATCTTAAACACAAAGGTACACAAGTGTATCTTATTGTGGATTATTACTTGATTATTCTCGTGTTTTCACGGAAGCTATAAAAAGATGAACCATGGATGCCCAGTTGCCCTTTTCGCATACTGTACTAAAAACATACTACATTTGGTATCACATAGGAGGTATTTACAGGTGTCTGGTTTGACTAAGTGCTACTGTACATCCAGGTAATAACATATAAAATATACTGAGGGTAATAGAATATTAAGAATGTGTTGCATACTTACAGTCCATAAATCTGAGGAGCAATTTCAAGTCTATTTAGATGCATGTATAGTTCAATATCATGCTTCTTTAGCAGCTGGTCTTGAATGTAGTTCACTTTTGTCACGATAGCAATAGAGGGTCCTATATCCTGGGGTCTGGCAAATGGCATTGTTGAGAGCACTGCATCTTTATCCTTAAATAAGATACAAAGTTTGGATTACTGTGTTTTATATAGAGATATATTTATGTCCATTAATTCCAACTGTAAGCTTGTTTGAGCAGGGCCCTCCTCACCTGTTCTTTCTGTAAGTCGAATGGGTATGTTATATGCTACTTGGGGAGGCGTTTTTATAGGAGGGGGGCACCTGTGGCTTCAGAGTTAGAGATCCCTGACTTTTTTCCAAAATGCTAGTCAGCTAATCTCACAATAGAGGCTGGGACCTTTACCTTTTTAAGACCATATATTGCTAAGTAGGCTTAAATGTAGGAGCTGTGTTGACATAAAATATATGGTTGGAATAGTAAGCCAATAGTAATTCCATTTGTTGTGGAAACCTTAATTTACTATCGGACAACTTTAAATATGGCACTGCCAGTGTAAATACCATTATGTAAAAGCCTAACTTCAGGGCTTGGTCATTTTAAATGAATATAAATTTATGTATACAATTCTAAAAGCAGATTAGGTGTGATGGCACACATTAAAGGTAGGTGTCCAATGTAGATCGGGGGTGGTGGCTCAAAAAAGTTTGTGTATTTTTTTTTCAATGATAATTATTTGTACCGCACTTCATCAGATATGTAAAGTATAATGCATAGTGCAGATTTATTTACCTTGGGTAAATCATGTTCAAACGTTGAAAACCATGGTTCTGCACTTCCCATGAGGTTAGAAAACAATGCACTGGAGAAATAAAGAGTAACGGGGTTATTAGTAGAGGCATCACCGTTTGTGAACTCCAGAGAGGGGGGCAATGTAATGCGTACCCCCGAGACACTCACATTTTAAGCAAAAATCTTGAGCTAGAAAATATGAGAACAAAATGTGTAACTTACTAAGAATCGTGTTCCAGGTAATCAGGATTTAATATAGCTTTCATCTCTTCACTACGGGGGAAAAAAAGCACAAACCCATTAAAACACTTGATCAGCATTTTAAAACGTCAATAACGTCTACTCTGGTAAACATAGTTATTTTGAAATGCTTGGTATTCTAAAAGAGTGCATTCAAATTAGTTACCCCCGCCCCACGTTAGACAGATATTAAATATCAATTTCTTTCTTTACTGAACAAATGAGATCCCATATATCAGTTGTACAGAATGGTTGTCGTTCATAAGGTTTAAAAATGAATTTAGGCAAAGAATTAGTCAAGTGTTCTTAAGCAGAAAACTAAACTGTATGTTGTTGGAAGGACAAAATAAGTTATGAAGTACATGGGCGACTCCAAGCTCTTAGGGGCCCGTTCAAGACTACTCGGCGCACAAGTGGCCCTTTGAAGCACGCATGAATGAAATCTACAACTTTTTATTTCCAGACACAAATGCAAAACAGATGCTTTGCGCTTTACGAGTGCATTATGCAGACTACTTTTACTTTAATGCAGTCATGCAGAAAACATTTTCTCTATGTACACTTTAAGTAGCCAATCAGCAGATAGGACCACAGAGGCATCACTGCACTGCAGCTTCTCCTAAAGATAAGCAATTTTCTTCTCTACAGGTTAAAAAGGGCACATTCAACTACTTAAAAAGTACTTTAACATGAATTGTTTGTTGGTGAGGCTTGGATCTTTCAGAGAATAGAAACTGGCCACACTTGGACATATTAGAGTGCAAACAATTGGGTCATGAAAAATAGCTGATCAGAACATTTTCTGTTGTGTTTTATGTTTAAAATGATATCTAGCCCGGAGTATAGTACAAATACTATGGGTGAATGGAAACTATTTACTATACAACTTTGTCTGCTTTGTATGGGACGGTCCCAATTTTTCCACTCTTTCCCGCTGTCCCACCTACCTTGGCTTAACTGACCGCAATCCCGCAGCCCTTATTATGCCGTGTCTGAGACATGGGAGAATGCATACTGCGCATGCACAGTAGTGCAGCAGTAGCCCCAGGGGTAGGTAGGTAGGGAGGTAGGTTATGCTGCGGAAATCCGGTCTTCTGGTTTTCTTACCTTGGTTGTGCAGCCTCACTGGCGTGTAAAAATGCCTGGTGGTCACAATGTAAAATGAACACCATTGGCGCCAGTAGTTCATGCATTCCCTGGAAAGTAATGTAAACAAATATCAAACCATAAGTGATGCTCTGAGAAACACAGAAACAGAATTTGATGGCAGATAAGAACTGTTCAGTCCATCTAGTCTGTCCATAAACACAAAACAATTAGTAATTAGCAATTAGTAAATGCTATGAGATTAAGATTTCAGTGGCAGTTGGCTAAAATACCAGATTAGGGACCCCGATTATTGTAGCTTTACAATATATATTTGGCACAGTAGGTATGCATGGTTTGCCCATGTTTACTCAGTGTCCCATGACAGAACTGCAGGAATTCACACGTTTTGAATTGTAAATACTCATACATACTTTATGGACAGTAATAACCGGTCATCATTGCCATCCACAGTACCCCAACCAGCTTAACCTCTCTGATAGGAAAGAGGACATTGATCTTATTGGTTGGTCTATACCAGGGCTGGACAAACCCCAGTGCAAGGTCGCCATGGTGACTAAAAACCACTTCTTGGCACCCCAGAGTTTTGTAGGTGAGAGCAGGAATAGTGTATGTGAGTGTGTATACTGTAGTGTCAGTGTGGATGTGTGTCTGTGTGAGTGTGTATGCTGTAGAATCAGTGTGTGTGTGTATGTCAGCATATAGTGTTAGAGTGTGTATTAGTGTACGCAGTAAGCATGTGTGTACATCAGCGTAGAATGTGTGTGTGTTACTGTAAGGTGGTTTGTCATAACACGGTAGTGTATGTTAGTGTATAGCAAGGTTTGACAAACCACAGGTGCCCGGGAAGCACAGCATATGAGAGAGTTTAAACGAGTCCAGGTACATACCCCAACAAATAATATTTAATAGCATGAATATGGTTTAATATGATAACTTGAAATATTTTAATTTTTGGCAGGCGTAAAATATTCCTTGTTAACTGCACTACTCTACAAAGTGGTGCAGCACTGAAAAAAGCCCCTTTAACTGCAGACCAGAAGAGGGTAATATATGTAAATAAAAACATGATTAGGAAAGATAAAAAAAGACTTCTAAATTTTTGGGCTGACTCGTAGCTATAAATCAAATGTAAACCCTGGTCTAGATGTTATTGGTTGACGTGGCTTATGCGAAAGAGTTGGAATTTTCCAATCGCTACCTAAATATACAATATTCCAAACAGGCCCATTGTACCTGTGCAAATGAGACCCTCATCGTAAGCACATCAGAAAAAGCTCAGAGCAGATATACTCAAAAGACAAATGCTACCACTTCCAACATCAGGATCGACTAAATTGAATAGATGGCAAGTGTCACTAGATGTAAAGAAAGCTTAATGAGCCACAGACTTGAACTAACTTGTAAGGTGGTTCAAACTCATGTATTGGTTCTATACACTACTCCTTGTTATCTCACCAAACTTAGGGGTATGTCCTGAAATCATACTACAGAACACCAACAGATCACTGTTTTTACTACTGAGCTATTTTAACCTTTATAAATTTACCCTTAATGTAAAGATCCCAAAAAGACACCCCCCATGGACAATTTGTCGGAAAACATTTTCGCACATTTGTTGTTAACACTTCTTTCACAGGGCACTTAGGTAAGCTATTCCTGATATTCCACAATGATGAAAACTTGAGAATCTTCTTACAAAGTCTACCTCTATTCAGTTAATGGGAACAGCTGGACACTAACACCATGATAATTAGTCAACTTGAGGAGCTCAACAACTGGATGTTTACTTACAATTCATTCAAGAGAAAATGGCATATACATATACTGTAATCAGACACAAAAGGTATGGATGGTTTCAATATTGTTAAAGGAATATGGTATGTGTTTTTCCCTAATATTGTCTAGATTTCCATAATTGCTTCCTTTAACACTTTGCATAATTTTTTTTTTACTTTAGGATTAACTGCAAATTGCCTTGTAATCAGGAACTGTTGGACATACAGCAGCAACAACAATATATTAAATGATGTCATCTTAAATTATTTACTTTTGGAAAAAATATCATCCTTTCTTCTAAAAAAGGTAGTGAACCCCTTCAGGGCGAACACATTGGGTCTATTAGGGTCAATTTGGAAACTAGTCAAAACTTCTGACCACCAGAGTGTTGGTACCACTTCCACTTTTATCTACCTCATAAAAATTCCCCAAAACTATTTTCTGGACATTCCTATAAATGCATCTATATTGTAAATTTGTTTATTTCCTGTGAACATTCCAACTGTGACATCATTTTTCACCGACACAGAACACATCTAATTTTGACACCACCACTGCTATGTAAAAGGGGAAATAATGCCCATTTAACACAGATATTTTTATAGATGTATGCCTTTTAGAATGCCTAAAAAAGCCTCATTTATAGCACTATAGCAATGGAACAAAGCACAACATCCAATAATAAAAGAGAAAACAACAAAACAGAGGTAAACTTTTCTATTTGTCAACAGCCTGTAGGCTCGCAAAATTGAACCTGTTCTTTATATGCCTATGCTCATTTAGCTCACCAAGCAGTCTTTATTAAAGCGGAAGCATCAGGCAGTCAAAGTTCATTAATACCATTTATGTAATCTATGCGGTTTCAATTAACTCAGCAAGACATTCTACTACATGATAACAGTCTCATTAATTCAATAAAATCCCATAACTATTAACAATATGGTCTATGTTAAACGGGGTGTCACCTACTACAAAATAATAGCTTTAACAGCTTGTATGGAGACTTAAGTTTTTCTTTTCTTTTAAATGTTATCAAGTTAAATATTCATTCCTTATGCAGAAAGGTGTTATTTCTCTGTAAGGCATCTTCAAGATATCAAACCCAAGCAGGGGGTAATTAAGCTCTTTTAATTCTTACCCAGTAATAATATTACTTTCTAGTTCAGTAAATGACAGACTTTGTTTAAAATTATACACTGTCTCACTCCAATGCTTGACATGCCTGGGGTGCATTCAGTTAGCGCTGTGGGAATGGACACCGTTGAATAATTACAACCAAGGAAATTTATTAAAAAAAATGCTCACCATTAATTTTTATTTCGCTTAACGATTTGTTTTTTTCCCACATTGCAGTTAACATAGTTAGGAAATATTTGTTTCCTAACTTGTTTATTGCTTACTTAACGTAATTTGATTTTACAAAGTTCTTTAGTATCTTTACCCCATGTTCTCTGTTGAAAACTAATACGGAAAACGGCATTAACTTGAAAATGAGTCTCTGCTAGCAGGCTCCCTAGGTTCTTTCAAAACTTTGATAGCTGTTTAATCTAAAATGTTCACAGCTTTTTTTTTTCCTCCTTAATTTGGATTGTGCCACTTCTCCATGTCTGAAAAGGCCATCTCTGTTTTGTTCTAGAACAATCGCTATTTGCAAACCCTCAAATGCTATTATTGATAAATGAACACTTCAACAAATACAAAAAAAGTAATAATCACACTTTTCAGTGTATATGTAGTGAGTATGCATAGTAGGGAGAGCTCTGTTGGATTCCAGAACTTAATTCTTCTATTATTTTCGATTAACTTCTCCACCTTGGCCTCATCTGTCCAAAGAACATTGTTACAGAAGTCTTGTGGTTTGTTGAGATGTAACTTTGCAAACCTATGACGTGCTGCCATGTTCTTTTTAGAAAGAATGCCATGTTCATTTAGAGAATGATACAGTTGGAAATGGCCTTATAACCCTTCCCAAATTGATGGGCAGCAACAATTGCTTCTCTAAGATCATTGCTGATGTCTTTCTGAATGCACCGGACCAGCAAACTGCTAAAATTTTGGTTGTTATAGACATGGTCACACTTGCTGATGTTTACCCACACCCATCGATAACATACAAAATCAAGCATATTGGCATGGCATCTCCATAGACAAACATTTGCAGGATGCCAGGTACCGTACTGAAGAACTCAGTGACTTTAACTGTGGTCCTCTCATACAATATCACCTTTGCCACAAGTCAGTTTGTGGAATATCTTCCTGCTAGATCTGTCCATGTCATCTATAAATGCTATTATCGTGAAGTGGAAGCATCTAGGAGTAATGACAGCTAAGCCATGAAGCGGTATGCCAGGCACACCGACAGAGCGGGGCTGAAGCACGTTGTGTAAAATTCAGCTAATAAATGTAGGCAATTGCCATGAAAAATATTTGCATGCATCTTAGACTTAGTTTACAAACGTGTTTTGTCTTAATTTTTGGGTTGCATTTGGATTTCAAAAAGTACAGATGACACATTGGTTCACATCCACATTTACAGACAAAATCATATGTTAAAGTACAGAAGGGAGATTTGAGGAGACATGTTAGAACTAGAGATCATCATCTAAAACTAAAGGGTCAGAGACTTAGAAGTAATGCAAGGAAGTTTTACTTTACTGAGAAGGTGTTGGGACATCTCCCATCAGAAGTGGCAGAGGTTAAAACAGCAAGGGGATTTAAACACGCAGAGGATAAGCAAAAAAACACTAGAAGTCTCTACACATGCAATTAAACATATTAATATACATTATTTATCTTACCTGCTTATAAAGCAAATGCTCATTCTCTCTTGCATAACAGAAAAGGATATCAGTAAGGAGTTTTCTGACGTTCTCCTGTTGGAAGAACTGCATTTCTGGAAACCTAAAAGGTGCATTAAAATAAAAGTGATTCGAGTGAAGACTTGTGCAAGATATCACTATTCCTCAGAGGGGGTCTATTACTGTTTAGGTCCTCTGTGCAGAGTTTCTGGGGTAGAGATGAGGCGCAACATCGATTTCACTACACACCGCCAAAGGGAACTTTCAAAAATGGAGTAAATCTGATAAGTGTCCCTGTTTTGTAACAAAGCTGGAGTCTGCAAGCCTCACTTAATTATCAAAATAGGGACCACTGGGAGGCAGGAGGATGTGGGTTGGTCATATGCTGCGTTTTGGATGTAATCTGTACTTGCAACCGCAGTTGAAATCATTGGCCTTATGATATTAGTGTTTTTTTCTTCTGTTATATTTTGTTTTATTATTTTATATTTAGTCTATGATTTTAATAACTTCAATAACAATTACAAGAAAATATAAGCGATGAACAACACTTACAAATGAACTTCACAAAAAAGTCCTAATTTCTAAGAAAGTGAAGTTAGAAATTTCTGTGGTTTAGTAACTTACTCGAATTTATGATGGTTTAAGGGGCCTTGGCAGCTTTCACTTAAGGTCATGTAGTAGGCTTTAAACTGGTTTTACACGTCATGTCTAAGTAATAGAGTCTAAAAGCCTCTTTTATCTTGGAAGATAAATCACATACAAACACACCTCGCAGATGAAGCTTTACAATTTCCTTGAGTAACAAAGAATGGGTAAAGGTGCTATGTAATTAATCTTTTGATCAAACACGCAAGAGAGTTTAATAAATTAGAACATTTTTTAAACATTAAATTAAAAATAATTTTAATGTTAAAATTTGCTGGAGACTTTTCATTATGATATGCAACTTGGAGAATTAAAGAAAACCCCAAACTTACGTTCTTTTAACATCTTGTTCAATCATTGCTATAAGTTCTTTATCCTGGAAAAACCTGTTCCAAAGACTCTAAACAAATAAAATCAACATGAAATACTTCCATTAAATTATTATGATTCAAAAAATTAAACACAAGTCAGAGGAAAGTGACAAGCAATGTCATGGGAATTTGTCATTGTAATGGGAATTTGATTAGCCAAGAGTTATATTCCATACAGGAAAAAAAGGGGAAAGCTGACTACTAGATGAAGACCCTCAGTAGCCTTCATTTGCTAAAGACTGGCAAAGATAACCTATGGGTGATGAGAATGCAAGATTACATTAATTCCCATAGAAGAAGAGATAACAATAGTTTGGAGAAACCTTAGGAACTATCACAGTCTACACCGACAATCAAACCATGATTAAGTATGATGAAGCAAAGTTTCTTTGGTGTGTTAGGCCAGGTCGGCATAATTAATTACTGAAATCCAAAGCCACCTTAATTTTCCTCACTCCACGCACTAAGAAAGAACCAACAAGTTTCCACCAAACGGAACAAGTAGGTCATTGAGGAGGAACAAAAACATGTAGGATTAGGAAAAGTGAACGGTCTATATTTTAAGGAATAAGAATCGACTAGTTAAGGTTTACTATTGAATGTTATTGTAAGCCCTAGAAGCCTGATTTGGCTGTCTGCAATGCAAAAACCCACAAACAATTATTTTGGTAATTACTAATTTGGTAATCACAAGACAAAAGTTAGTACCCAAATATGATACTCATTACATAAAAAGCACAGATATTTTAAAAACAGAATAAGTCCACTGTAGTGTTCTCTATGGTAACTTAAATCTTATAACTTTAACAACCAGGGAAGAATGATATGTAAAGTGCTAATTTCCAGCATAATTGATGTTTAGAATTCATGTCAGTATGGATGCACAAAAAGTAATGCTATGTTTTAGCGTAGAAAGTGATTTACCTATTGATATCAAAACTGTGTTTAGAATGAAAGTTAACTACTTATAAAGCCATCTGTTCCTAAATTAGCGGAAGGATGGGTTGGCTTATGATACCAAAGAATCAGAATAATAATGTCTACTTACCCCCTCATCTTGAGACAATGGATTATTTATCATTAAGTCCTGCTGTCCAGCAGCCTTTCGAGGATTTATAATATGCTACACAAAAGAAAAAAAAAATAGAAATCATACTCGTACTAACAAAACAGATTTTGGCATTATTGGACAATAACGGGAAAAAAATATCACTTACTATTTCTTTAATCTTTTTATACCATGTTCTTAACTCTGCCGTTTTACTTATCCACTGGCTTCTGTCTTGGGGTAAAACATTTAGAAACAGCTGCCAATAAAAATGGAAATTCGTTAGCAACACGCTTAGAAAAGGACACTGATTATCAGGGGAAAAAAAGGAAAATAGTTGTAAAATACATTTCAACGCATGTGGAAGGATACTGAAAAACAACAACATGGTGAACGCACAAGTTTGGGGAGTAAGGGGATTGCGGAGAAGAGAAGTTGATTTAAAGTATACCCACAGCATGAATATATTTAAGGTGATATTGTCGCTTCAAGATAAGTTATTTGCATGGGCCTTGCTTACGGTAACAACCGAATGGTCCTAATAACTGTACTTATGAAAACCATCACTTTGTCAGGAAGTAAAGATATTATGTCACCTGTATTCGAGTAGGGAGTTCAGCTTTAGTATAACAGTGGGATGCTGACATATAGTCAAATCAGAATACAGAATGAACAGGTCAGCTCCTGCAAGTTTTGGAATAACAACTTAACTGAAGCGATATTTAAGAAACAACAAAGGGAGAAAGTACAAAATTAGATGAAGATAACTCAAAAACTTTTTATACCTAAGATTAATGAACTGAGATTTGGGGATTTTGATGAGAAATTGAGAAAACATTTGTCTGCATTAAATGAAGAAATAGCACAAGGGAAACAGGGCAGATTAAATCGGGACAAAGAGACTGAGTTAAATGTGGTTTACAACTGGTAATCCAATATCTTCAGACCACGTTTTGGCTCCAGGGCATAAAATAACTCTAACCCTAAAAGAGTAAGTTTTTAGTGATGATGGAAGTTCTGATGGGGATAAAAGTCTTGCAGCCTCATCTACAACTGTCCCAAAAAGCGATGTAGATCAAGTTTACCCTCCACAGAAGAGTAGCTGATTTTTTTTCAGTTAGGTTGATAGTCTTCCTATCAACTCTTAGAAGGAGTAAGGGCTTTGGATTTGCACCTACCATGGACTTTAATTTATTTTCCACTATTTTGGATCTTAATACATTTATCTGAACACTCAGATTGAAGAGAGACTTTCACATGACTAATCAGGATTCACAAAATTCTATCGATTTAACAGAAGAGAAAGTTTTTTTGATTTTTCAGATTTCTGCACAATTAATTCACTATATAATTTGACAGCTGAATCAAACACGAGTCAACAAGAGACACAATCAGTTTTGTTTAATTATGATGAGTTTAAGGTTAACTCAGATTTTTATCCAATTAATTAGCTAAGAATTTGTCCCTTACCCATCACAACCTTAACCCCCAAGAACGTAAGTTCTAATTCACAATTAGTCATTACAAATGTAACGGAGGAGTAGTGCTTGTGCTGGAGAGGCAGTACTATGCTAATTAAGCTTTACGTCAATTGGAGGATCCATGGTGTTATACTAAATTGCATTCTAATCCTGTGTGTGATCCTGATAACCTGCACATTCACCCAGAAGATCATGTAAAAAAAACCCAAACAAACTGGTTTTCTCAGGTATGCACAGAACTCAAGTTCAGTAAAATAATAATTACGCCATGATATCACAAAGGGAAAATTCCCTGTGACTACGAACTTCTAGAAGCAAGCAGAAGGTATCATCTGCTACTCAGTTTTTAAATTATAGTTTCATGGGTGGGATTTGGAGAAGTTCTTTTCAAAGGAAATCTACAAAATAAAAAAATCATGCGTGTTGTGGTGTTAGATACCAAAGTGTCCAATAGTAGCAAATTCTGATCTTTTAAAGTTGCTATTTCAGTTGGTCAGCAAAACCTAACCTTTTCAGCGCCTTAAGTGAGATACACGGGTCATATAATCTTGGCAGGGTACTCATGATGGCGCCCTGGCAAGCCTCTGCTCACATTACAACAAGTTCGGTAAAGAGTATTGATTAAGAATTAGTATAAGGATGACACACTGATCTTTGTGTGGATGTCAATGTTATTAACTAAAACAAAACTACATTAGGTCTATGACTATGCGTGACATTAAAATGGTCTGGTGTAGACTTGTTGCACTCAAAGTAATGAAGGGTCATCATGCATATGAGAGAAGGAAGTGGAATGATTTGAAGAGGATGTCTCATACAATCTGTCCTGCTTATATGCCGTTGTACCTACAATGAACAAAAAAAGACAGAGCGAGGGAGAGAAGACAAGCCTCCTCCCCTACCAAAAATGATCAAAGGTTTAAAAACCAGCTCAGTGTGATTACCAAAATATTCCACACATAATAATAAAGGATTGTGAAACAGTAGATTTAGTCGCCTGGAAAATCCTGTGACTGCATCAGTAATCTTAAAGCGCATCAGGTAAAATGTTGATACACAGCAACCACAAACTATAAATAAATATTTTCTTCTTACCTTCCAGCAAACACTCCGGAACCTGCTGCTTCTCAGCTGCCCATTAATCCCTTTCAGACGGATCGCTGCCAAATAATTGTTGTTTACAAAGAGTTCTTCCCATTCTTTGCTGCGAACATAAAGAACAAGGATGTCTTATATTTAAGAAACATATTACGACCATAGACTCTGCTTCACAATGTTATAAAGCAAACATTACTTTAGACTGTAACTTCATTTTTTTTTTTTTTTGTCTTTACGGGGATTTTATTCAGCCGTGGTTTTGAAACGCACGGTTGTCTTTTTTTGGACACATTTCTTCTCAGGATTTAATGAATATGTAGATCGCTATAATTATGCCAACTACTGAAATTCATAATGCCTATGGAGGCTATTTCATTTTCCCTAAAATGTTGGTACAGCAGTTCAGTGAATAAACAAGAAAAATGAATATTAATACACGCACAGCCATATTTCCAAACACACCGAGATCCACCGACAGAATTATCTGAGAAGAACTCAAGCTAATAACTATTAGCTCTTCGCTGAAATATTTGCTTAAATTAGACTTTTTTTTTTTCCCTTCGTCTTAATGGCAGGCTGGACTGTTAAGCAGGATACAGAAATGCATTATTTAACTTTTAGTGCCATTTGCCAGTGGAAACCGCTCACACTTATTTCTACATGAATAGTGTTACATTTTTAACAGGTGCTGGCAAATTTAAATAAAAAATCATAAAAAAAAAAAAAAAATTAAACTAAACTGTTAAAAGGCAAGCTCCGGCACCTTTGCGGTACCTATGGCTGACTAAATAAACAACAAAAATACGCCTCCCAGGCTTATAGACACAAGGGGCCTAACACCTGTGCCTCATTAATATACAAGCAAATCTGCTCTACTGGGAAACAATTGGAAATTAATTGTCCCAAACCATTTACAGAGTTTGAACAAAAGAATTAGACTTATCTATTCTCTTCTCTCTTTCTTTGAGTCAAATGCCAAGAATGACACATTAACAGCTTGGAAACAGCGCACAGTGACTTAGACCTAGAAAGCTAATGTACGTTCATTGTTTTTGTACAATTAAGAGACAAAAACAAGGTCACGGTCAAATCAAAACCCTGCTAAATCCTACGTGAAAACATTTAAGGGTTTTTTTTCCCAACGTTTTTTCCCCGCTTTGTACCAGATGCTGCATATTAGATTTGGCCCACGGAGAAACTGGATAATAAAAACATTTTATCTGCATCAGAGTTGCAGTATTTAAGAGGAACTATAGTCTTTGAAAAGGCATTTTTATTTTAAAATTTAAATCAGCCAAGTGGCAAGTAGTGTTCTTCAGTATGGCTATAAACTGCATGCAGCAATGTAATGTTAAACGTGGAACAACACGTCATTTAGATGGGAGTTGTGCGGCAAGTAACGGGATACATATTTTATTCTACTGTTTTCAGGGTGTCTGAAGATTGGAGAAGATTGGAGAGCGTTGGGATGATCTATCAACCAACAAGGAAGAAATAATTGATGAATCATGTAATACGTGGGAAGAAATAAAATAATGGCTCAGATGATACTGTGTGTAGAGAGAAGCTAAGACCTTCACCACTTCCTAGAGGCAAAGAGGTAGACTTAATAGGTAGGTAGTCAACTCCTGCTCGTGTCCATGATGGACCCATCAACCACCACATTTATTGATAAAACACTAGCATATTCTGTACACTATGACGTATATACACTCACTGGCCACTTTATTAGGTACACCTGTTCAATTGCTTGTTAACACAAATAGCTAATCAGCCAATCACATTGCAGCAGCTCAACGCATTTAGGCATGTAGACGTGGTCAAGAAAACTTGCTAAAGTTTAAACCGATGATCAGAAGAAAGGGATTTTAAGTGACTTTGAACGTGGCATGGTTGTTGGTGCCAGACGGGCTGGTCCAAATATTTCAGAAACTGCTGATCTACTTCGATTTTCACTCACAACCATCACTAGGGTTTACAGAGAATGGTCTGAAAGAAAGAAAATATCCAGTGAGCGGCAGTTGTGTGGACAAAAATGCCTTGTTGATGTCAGAGGAGAATGGGCAGATTGGTTTGAGATGACAGAAAGGCAACAGTAACTCAAATAACCACTCTTTACAACCAAGGTATGCAGAATACCATCTCTGAACGCACAAAACATCGAACCTTGAAGCACATGGGCTGCAGCAGCAGAAGACCACACCGGGTGCCTCTCCTGTCAGCTAAGAACAGGAAACTGAGGCTACAACTCATACAACCTCACCAAAATTGGACAATGGAAGACTGGGAGAACATTGCCTGGTCTGATGACAACATAAAAGCATGGATCCATCCTGCCTTGTATCAATGGTTCTGGCTGGTGCTATTGGTGTAATGTTGTGGGGGGCATTTTCTTGGCTCACTTAGTACCAATTGAGCATCGTGTAAATGCGACAGCATACCTGAGTATTGTTGCTGACCATGTCCAGCAGGATGATGCCCCAATGTCACAAAGCTCACATCATCTCAAATTGGTTTCTTGAACATGACAATAAGTTCACTGTACTCCAATGGCCTCCAGTCACCTGATCTCAATCCAATAGAGCACCAGGGATGTGGTGAAACGGGAGATTTGCATCATGTGCAGCCAACAAATCTGCAGCAACAGCGTGATCCAATTATGTCCATATGGACCAAAATCTCTGAGGAATATTTCCAGCACCTTGTAGAAAGTATGCCAGGAAGAATGAAGGCAGTTCTGAAGGCAGTTCTGAAGGCAAATGGGGGTCCAACCCGGTACTAGCAAGGTGTACCTAATAAAGCGGCCAGTGAGTATATAACATATACAGCACATTATACATTAAGAGCTATTAACTATTGCATTAAGAGCAATAGTGATTAAATTGATGCAGCAATGAAATGTCCCATGATTGAGACAGACAAGCTTTACTCAGACCTAGGATCTCCAACAGGTAGCTTGATAGCTACAGGGAGATCTTTGTTCGTCGCTATTCTGGCAAAGAGACTGTAACGGTCCATATCTGGGGGAAAGGTGATATATTTATCCTAATGCAACTAACCCTTAGAGAGAACTAAAATTAAACTGAAAACACAAAAGAATTAGCAAAACATTTAAAATATACAAATGAACTAGAAACTTTTGTCCAATACATTTTCATAGCAGCTCTTAAAGTGCCTCATTATTAATAAATACCTCTCCTTTATCTTCTATCATACAAAAGGCACACCCCGTGTTGACATCTGCTCTTTTCAATGTTGGAATATTAAATAACTAAAATATTAATAACTTAACTGCTACTGGCTGTGTTGTCATGTTAGGTTCTGTTCAGTCTCCAGACAGTCAACAACAGATGGAATGTTATGCTGCAAAACCTCTTCTTCCAAACCAAGAACTATTTTAAATAATCTCTCATGAGTAGGACCATTGTTACTTTTTTCCATGCAATGTTTTCTCAATCTAGATTTGTTTTCAGCCCCGTTATATTGTGTAAGTTATTTAAGGAGCACCCATGTCAAAAAAGAACAAATTCAATATTACATGCATTTTACAGATTCTAACTCCCTGTGGCTTGCAGGGTGTTCCTATCTATTTTGCTGTTTGGAGAAGATAACCCTTTGATACCCCAGCTTGTCTCATACCTCCCAAGATTTCGAACGACAAAGAGGAACAGGCTCATTTTGTGGGGTGTGGTTACAGGTATGAATTTTAATGCTATAGAACACAGGGGTACACTCAAACATGCTGAGCTACTAGAAAAGAGGGACATCAGGGGAGGAGAGAAGAGACGGTAGGATTGCAGTAACAAAGAAAGATGGTATACTTAAAAGATGGGCACTCAGGAGGTCTAGCAACTTTGCAGTGCCATGCAATGACAGAATATACTGGTTTCAATCTTGAACAAAAGTCAAGGTGCATGCGCACATGTGAGCACAGTGGCATATATATGCATAGAGACCAAATCCTGTGAATGGCCAAGCTATCAAGAAGCAGCCGCTGGTAAGAAGGACAGCCTTTGCTGCAGAGCAGCTGTCCTGAGTCCAGTCTTACTTTAGTGACCCATGACCCCAGGGTCCTCTTAACAGCCACCATAGCCTGGACAATTGTGCAGATTCCAACACAGAATTCTCTACTAAAGCATCCTTCTTCATGTCCTGCACGCTATCGGCTGGTCCAAACTGCCAGGATATGTCTAATAGGGAACTATCAGGGGACTATCAGGAGGTCGGACTGGGTTTTGTGGGGTGGCTTGTCCTGTGTCCTATAATGTATGAAGACATCCCTGTAGGTAAGATAGGTGATTATTTAACATTGCTCAGTTTGCATAGAGACAGGCAGAGTAAAGCAAACACTTACCCTTGTAATAAGGCATCATTGCCTTTTTAATAATACATAATAATAATGATTTGGCCCTTCAATCTGCAGTGCAACAGTATTCATATATTCAAGTGACAAGCAAAAGCAAAGCACCAATACAAGGACAAACACCATAATTATCAATACATGTGGTTTAAGCAAATAGTGTTTTGGTCTTCTGATTGTGCTCTTCAAAGAACTAAAGAAATAATACTGTATGTAATACACAAGGAGCAGACAATATACTCTAATTGACTAGCAATTAATTCTCAGAATTGCTGCATTGGGTGATACACATTTCTATAGAAAACCTTGAAAACGAAATGTAACTGAAACCACCACAACTGTGAAACATTAATTGTACTGCTTTAGGAGAATATGCTTATTTTGATTACCAAAAATACAGTACAAAATATATAATAAAAATTATATAATTCAACAAAAGTGTTTAGGAGATATTTGTAATAAAAAATCTGGACTAAAAGGATACACAACGATACCTTTACATCCTCCATCTCCTGTGCATTATTAAATCACATATTTAATCAGAGGTTCTAATGTGATATCATTTGCCTGGTGCGGGACCGATAACTGGGTTAGCTGCTCACATATAACTGCATTTTTAACAGAAGGTTGAATTATTTTTAAAGTAAAACAAGTAGTAAGAGGAAAGAGGAACATTTTCTCCAGCTGTCTCCCTTCTTATCTAATACAGCTATGTAAGAGACCAAATGTACCAACACAAGTATTGGGGGTCAGCTGTCCATCCTTCAACAACCAGGTAAGAGAAATACTTCTCCTGGGCTTCTACAAGGGCTAGTGGACACAGGTATTAAGAAAGAATGGTTTCTTTAAGGACCCTTGCAAAAAGTTGTGTCTTTGAATTTTATACATGTGATAACCGAGACTTTGATCAGGATCTAAATCTTAATTTGTATGAACCTTTTCATGTTCCAAATTCCAAAAACCTTGTCACAAGAACATGACATGATCCGTAAATTTGTTTAAACTGGCTGGTTCCTCCAAAGCACTGGATATATTTTTCTGGAAGGATATTTCGAAGAAAGGGATTTCAAGTTTGGTATTTTGGGTTCTAGTCACGAAAAGTAAGCATTAACAGAATTGGCACAAGGCTAGCCTGAAAACAAGAAGGTCAACCAATTAACCTAATTTAATTGATAACTGGGCTCAATTTCACTAGACACACCAAGTCATATAGTTATGGCCAGCCCTGTTGAATCTAAACAACAATGAAATAGAACATGTCTTGCAAAGTGAAGTAGGCTAAAAGGGCTCTGTCAGCTAATATCCACTTAATAGAGTGGGTGGGGCTACCTCAGCCGCACAATTAGGGTACTGAGAAGATTTGTATTTATTGCATCCGTTTCCAGCTACACAGAGCTCTAAATGTTAAGCCTATTTCTAACGCTCTGGTACTCCAGCGAACCACAGTTAAAGCCGTTATCTAGAAATGGGGGAAACTTCCCAGGATTGGCCGGCCTACCTAAATTCCTCCAACAGCCCATCCATAACTCATCCAGGAGGTCACAGAAGAATCCAGACTAGCATGTAAAGAACTGCTGCCCTGCATGGGGGAGTTGCAAGGTGAAAACTCCTTCTGACTAAAAAGAACACAAAGGTTTTTGCCAATAAAATCTGGGTATATTATTTTGTGGACTGGTGAGTCAAAAGTGGCATTTTTTTTTGAAGACATGAATAAGAACAATAAGAACATCATACTAACATTCAAACACTGTGGTGGTAGTGTGCTTTTATTGGGCTGCTTTGCTGCTTCAGGACCTGGAAAACTTTCCATAATTGATGGGACCATGAATTCTGCTCTGTACGAGAAAATCCTGAAGGAGCATGTCTGTGACCTAAAGCTTAAACGCAGTTGGGTTATACAGCAGCACAATGAGCTTAAGCGCACACGCAAGTCCACCTTTGAATAGCTAAAAGAAATATTTTTGGAGTGGCCTGTTAAGTCCTTACTTGAATTTGATTGAGATGTTGTGGCATGAACTTAAAAGGGCAGTTGATACTTAAAAACCCTCCAGTGTGGATGAATTAAAATAATTCTGCAAAGAAGAGTGGGCCAAAATTCCTGCACAGCAATCTAAAAGACTCAATGACAATTATCGCAAATGTTTGGCTGCAGTTGTTGATGCCAAGGGTGGCACAACCAGTTGTTAATTTAAGGAAACAATTACTTTTTTACAGTAATCGGGAAGGGGCAAATACTTTTTCACCACACTGTATGTACACATATATATATATATATATACACATAGGCACTGCAATTATATAAATTAAATGATTGATCTGTTAAGGTTTATTTGTTTAGAAGACTTATGAGTGAATTTGAAAGAACCTTTAAGGACCAACCAGACAACTTTGCATGAATGTGGTCCACTAGAAGTAGAATAACATTTATATAGCACTACTGACAGCCATACATTGGTGGTATTTCTAAATGGCATATGGTCATTTCAGAAACATCTGTATCTTGGTATTCTGTTCCTTGTCTTGCAAGACACTTGAATTTTTCCTCATCATTAAAGTATATTATGTACTTTCCACCTACATGCATACAATCCAGAATCTTTATCAAGCAACATTTGTTTGCATTTCAATAACAGTGTGGGTTATTTAATTTCTCTTATTAGAACAAACGAAGAATGAGTCATCGTCGTCACTCTGCGCTGGGTATTATCCAGCAGTCTATTTCCTAGTAATTTTAAAGACAGCGAACCAAAAACATTTTTCTTTAGCAAAAACACTAAAAGCTCAGAATTCAAATTATATTTGTTTGCGGGGAGAATCAAACTAGTACACTAGTAGGTAAACATTGCTGAACTAATCATTAATCGTTTAAAGACTACGGCTGTTCTCTTCTTTTCGTACACTTAAGGACTGAAAAAGTTTTGCTGTCTTGTTTTTAATCAATATTTTCTTGCCTCATTTAGTTTAACCACACACATCATATATATTTTTCCAGGACAAGCAGGCCTTTCTTTTGACACCATACAAAAATATATAAACCATAATTTAGAAAAAAATATAATAAAAAAAAAAAATTATGGAAAGGTCACAGTTTCACCTAAAAAAACTATACATAGCCAGTACATTCCCAGTATTTTCATTTATTTTGGTAATTACAAGGCTAAATATTGCAAACTAGATATTTGTTTGTTTGTTTTTTAACAAAATAGAGGCTAAAATAGAGGCTAAAAAAAACAATATATTTTTTTAAAGTTGACCACAAAATATTTTTTTAGCGTCATTTTAACAATTTTTATTTAACCATTTTAACGACAATTTGTGCCAAGCATTGCAGTACAATCTTTTGTAACAATCACAATGCAGTATTTGAGTAGATGTTTTTACCAGGGTATGTACTAATGCAGAAACAACTGTTGATTTGCATTCAGGAACACCTGAGTACAGTAATGCCCCATATGTATGGGTATGTTGCAGGGTTAAATGTGGAGCATGGGATTTTGACACATCACTTTGCTGGGTTCATGTCTCATTTGAGGCACAGTAGAGTCCCCATATTTTCATTTAACCTCATAAAACTTTATATTTTAAAAAACTAGACAACACAGGGAATCTTACCAGGGGCATTTTTGCTACATGGATACATTAAAGAACAGAAAACATTCTTGCAACACTTTTTTTGTAACTCCTCCTGAGCACAGCAATATCTCACATGAACGAGTAAGTCATGTTTTTGGGTTTTTTTAAGACATTGCAGGGTCAAAATTGGAACAGGTACAATCTGTTGGAATTTTGACAGATCACTTTACTGGGCCCATGTCTAATTTGAGAGACAGTAGAGGTCCCATATTTAAATCTCATGCTTTTTGGTGTCTCTCCTTCCCATGTCATTTGTGTCTTAAGTTTTGTTATTGTATCTACTGGTTAGTATACTGGTTAGGGATAGTGATAGGTACAGTTAGATGTTAGCGTTAGGTTACAGGCAGTGTATAGTATCACTGATAAGGATTAGATTAGGTCACTATTGATCGATGAGACTGATCAATGATCAGTAATCGAAAGGATCATTAACCAGTGATAACATAGCAATTAATTAGATTAAAAATGTTAAAAATGAAATATTTTTCATAGCTGAACATTTCAGACCTCGGAAATCATTCTGCATTACAGGAAGGCAAACCCTAGTGAGCTTCCACTGCAAGGTGGTCTGATTTGGCAATGCATAATGCATGGGTAATGTGGGAGCTTCATTCTTTGTTCACTGATTTATAGATACATTACACCAGGGTTAGTTTAGCCCTTCTTGCAGGAGAAGCTCACTTGGGGTTGCCCTTCAAAGTCACAATAATATGTAAAGCACAGCCTGAAAAGTCACAATAATATGTATAAAAAAAATAAATAGATTTCTAAATTTTATAAATAAAGTATATTCTTGAACTCCTAACTGAATTACATAAATAGCTATCAATAATTTAGTTAAAAAACGTTGGTTAAATTTGACACTTTGCCACGCTAATAATCCCTAAAACGAAAGCGCCTGTATATGACCAGTTAATACATTGGGAGGTATGATTGTGTGGGACCAATTCCATCCTCCTTGCAGCAAGTACTCACTGGGCTTATCTTTTCTAACGAATATAACTTTCCAACTCCCCTTTAAACTCACGCTTTGGTTAATAAATCTAATATGTGAATAAGTGTCCTAAGCTGTCAGTTTGGTGTTTCCTCAGGAAAGTGAGAGTTGACAGGGACTGTTTCAGTAGAGTTGTGGTTTTAAGTCACCAACTCATTATGAAGGAGAGACCTCTGAGAAGAACATGGATATGAATATTGCATAGCTAAAGCAATAAGGATTCTGGGACGTTGCCTCGACAATTAACCTATGCATTATGCAGGACCTGCCTAACGTTTCTTACATGAAGGATTGCTCTTCATAACACGTGGCGAATATAGGCTGCTGAAACGGCAACTCTCTGGCGAGCGCTTGCTTTAGTGAATGAAATTCAGTGTATTTCATGGTGCATGTATAATAATGGTTGTGAAGGTCCTGCTAATATTGTATGAGACTAGCAATGCCCACGGCTTTAAAAAGGGTGACAGACAAACCTATGTTATTAAAAGCTATGTTATAATATAACACACTTATCTAGTATTAAACTGTTTCAGAGCTTTACCGCTCCTTTAATGAAATCTCAATTCCGCAGGTATATTTTTATTATTTTGTATCATGATTATTATTATTAAAACTATTAAAGGTTTCTTTGTAATCCGTAATGATTGCACAGGGGTAGCAACTTGTAAAACCGAAGACAGTATCATCTAAAATATACCATTAAACTTTAATCTCTGTTAAATTACAATTGCCCTTCAGGAATCTAGCTCTTTTAAGAGCCAAAATAAAATGTCAACTTCAATGGCATTCACTACAATAATACTAGACAAGCCATTATGATGTATTTAGGAAAAATAACATGCAAAACTGAAAGTTAAAAAAAAAATAACTCACCTTGATTTTTATTTGATAGGTCAACGATATTTCATCTAATAAGATAATTAAAAACATGCAAGCAGCTGGTACAGCGGCTAAACAGATTAATGTAATAGTCTGTAGTCATATGTGCTGGCAAGAGGTTCGCCTTTTTGGCGATGAGAAGGTCAGCTGCCCTTGAGAAGAAGACAAAGCAGATCTTTGTTCTTCTCTGTAGCCTTATTTCCCAAAATTATTTCAGAAACCGTTAAAGATTAATTAGACCTTACACAGACATTAAAACCTGTGAAATTAAAATTGGTGGACAGAATATATCACAGATTAGGCTACTGCTGTATACCGACAGGGATGGATTTCTGTCGCCTGAGGTCAAAGGACCTTCACAGGTAAGGTCCCTAGGTTCAGTGATGTATTTTGGTTAGGTGCTGTGCTACCCAATATAACATCATAATATCGGCTCTCTGCCTCAGGAGGATGCCGGTGCCAGGTGGTGCATGCTAGGCACAGACCTACATAGATTAAATGGGCAGAACTGGAGAGCCTGATTACCCAACATGGAAATCTTCCTGTGATTCTCTGGCAGTCTTCTCACCCTCTGGTACCTGCCAACCTTGGCCTGTACATGCCATTGCCTAGGCTTTTGGAGCAAATGTGGCTTTAATGTTTGGCAATATTTATTAAAACTTGCTTCATTTGTATACCAGTGAGAGTGGTGATCATAAATTTCTGTTTTTCCTCTCCTGATGGTGGATAGTTCTCAAGTTGAAAAATGGTGTGGGGAGAAACGAGGAGAGTTCAAGACAAGGACATAATTAGTTACATCAAGATGACTGGATGTCCCCAAGACCTCTGTCCTCTGTATTTATAGTATTATGTTCCTTTTGCTTTATACAATATATTTTCCATTATGGTATTATAAAATCCACCATTAAAGATATTACAATTATATCACCCTTAAAGGGACAGTTTATTGTCCCATGCAGATCATCAACACAGAATGCTTATCAAAGTATGTATTTTTATATGCGTTCTTCAAACTCTTACACAATACTTACCTTAATGACCACCACTTTCTGTGGAACCATTTTGCATATTAATGATTAGCTATTTAACGCAACCAATCAGCATGTCTTGTTAAATCTCCCCAAATCTTTTGCATGAGTCAGTGCAGGAGCTGGTTGATTGCGAACACACCATGCGGGCATATGCAACAGGGGAACATATGTCACCATGCGGGCATATGCAACAGGGGAACATATGTCCTGCAAGCAAAGGAGCTGGGGAGGCCAAGGTGCAAATGCTTAGGGGAATTCTATAGATTTCCCTCATGCATTGAAAGGTGGGGGGAATATTATTTAAAAGGGACAACTGAGCTATCATAAACTTATAGTGTATATAATGGCTGGAGTGTCCCTCTAAATGATACTTTGAAAATACAGTATTTGACAAAAAATACATATTCAGCAACAATTTACCCACTGCCCTCCCAAGTTGGCATAATTAATGTAGGGTTTTCACAAAACTACACGACATCCACATTCTATCCTGGTGTTACTTATAATCGCATAAAATTCCCATAGATATTTAAATAGGTAAAATACAGACATGATGGCAGAAAAAGTTTTGTTACCAACTGCCTCTGATTTCAGCTTACTGGGATACTCCAGTCATCATTCACTTAATGTATACTTCTAAATATATGAATGCACACATACAAATGTTGACTTGAATAGAGAAAGATCTCCAGGGAAAGTAGAATAGCTGGTGGGAGGAGGGGAACAGGCATTGACTTCATTGAATCTATGTTCTTACTAATGAAGAAATTAACATTGTCCTGTCTACTTGAGAAAATCCCAAATTAGATATCTACAAACAATGTTTAATACTCTTTTGAATAACACTTTAATCTCTCCTTTGTTCAAGTTTTCTTTAGGGGATTGTAAATCTCTACCAATCATCATATAAAAAGGCTTTTTAGTGAGACGCTGACAATGTTTTGCAACAGCTCCACAAACAAAGTGATTTTTTTGAAATTTGATTTTTGTTATTTATTTCACATTTGCCATTAATAAAGGCTGGAACCTGTCACTGATTTCAATTAAGTGTTCACTAAAAATCATTGTAAATATATTACCTAAGGAAGGCTTTTTGTAGGCGATTGACAATCATACCTAATTAATTTTGGGTGCCTTTAATGACACGTTAATTCGGGTGGTTTAATATATAACTATGACTCTAGTATACTGATAAAGAGAGAGTAATTTAATTATTTAGCTTCAGTAAGTAGCTCCTATGTTAAGTGGCCTCCCTGCCATTAGTGCTTGCTTCACCAGTATGTTTTATTGGCAGCTGGTTGTCTTCTTACTCAGGCCACAACCTACCTCGTACGGGAGCAGGAGACCTTCCGTTATACGACACAAGCTCGTTGCTTATAGGATCCCACCTGCCATTCCAACTGGGCATAAACCACAGAGAAGTTCTTATAGCATGTGTGCTGGACACCTGCCCTTGACCCCTGCTACTTCTGCATGAAGAAGATCTCCCCTTCCTTACACAGGGCCTTAAACAAGTGCAGAGGCTACCTCCCACACTGTCAGCCTAGCATGGCGCTTAAACACAGAAAGAAAGTGCATTGCATTCTGGGCCCTGTGCATCCAAACATCTCCCGTACCTCCAATACAGCAAACTTATCCTGAGCCATACTGGGACGCTAATTTGGTTCTTTCCTGCCCTGGTTTATACTAGATGACTTAGCCCAATAAGCTTCTCTTGCAAGAAGAGCTTCATCAGTGAGTAACCTAGCATTTTCTTGCGTTTTCCGTTAACCCTTAAGGACCAGGCTGTCTTTTTTTTCTTTTTGTACCCTTCGTGACCAAGGCTGTTTTAACATTTTTGCGGTGCTCATGTTTGACTGGCTTTTTCAAAACAAGGGCCTTCTATAGATACTATTTTTTATTGTATTTTTTTATTCCTATAAAAAATATAGTAAAAAAGCAATCACTTTTATTTGCAAAATCATTTACTCATCTACAAAAGCTAATGAAAACACCTGATAAATAGATGCTAATGCTTGTCATGAGTTTAGAATTACCCAATGTTTTTATGTTTTTAAGTAGCATGTTGCTATTGCAAAACTATTTTTTTCAGATCTTGTAATCCTGTCCCCATGGCCTACTTGGGACTTCATTAAAGCAGACCAATTCAATTTACCCCCATCAAACCACATATTTTTGACAACTAGACACCCCAGAGTATTTCTGCATTAATTCTACTACCAGCCTTTGTCAAAGTTTGTGGTAGTAATTTATTTTGTGGTTTTTCCCATACAAATTGTACTTCAGGGATAAATTTACACCTTCTTGTACATGTCACGGGCAACACCCCCAATATGTGTTCAGCAACATCCTGTGAGTCAGGTGATACCACCCATTTATGGGTTTGTCGGGTTGTTTGGGAGGTAAAAGGCCACATTTCGGAAGTGCACATTTTTCAACTTGGAACTTTGACATATAGAGCGGCCCTCTTCAAGCTGGACGCTAAACTAGCTGAGTTAGCACCAAAGGCTGGGTCCTGAGGCGAATGGTTTGCTGTTCGGTGAGAAGTTCCTCAAGGACCTCACCCGCCATGTCACCGTGTTTACTTCCCTTGACAAGGCATGTCTGGATCCTACGACAACCTCATTGCGCTCTCCGGCGAGGCTAGAGCTCCGCTGGTGGCTTGTGAACATGGAAGCCTGGAACAGACGCACCATTTTTGGGTCGGTTCTGGATTTCCTCCTGGATTCCGAGTTCAGCCTGTATGGCTGGGGAGCAGCTTGTGGGACGTCCGCTACAAGGGAGTCCGTGGACTGCACATCAACTGCCTAGAGTTGATTGCGGGGTATTTCGAGGTGCGCAGCTTCACAAAAAAAACTCACACTATTCCTTGACCTTCGCATGGACAACGTGTCCGCTGTTCAGTACATCAACTATTTGGGAGGTTCGCTCTTGTGCCTTCTTACTGAGCTTACCAAGGACCTCTACCAGTATTGTCTAGACAGTCAATTGTCCATCCGGGCAGAATATCTACCCGGGAAGGACTTTCTGGTGGCGGTCTGGTTTTCGCACCATTCCGAGGGACGCCAGTAATTGGGTGTCCCTAGAAAATGGCTAGATTAATCACTTGGAAATTAATCTAATTTTTATTAAAGACAGGAGGCGAGTATTTTCCCTCCCTGTTCTACCCTTCTCATGGGTTTTTTTCTCTATATGTGTCTGATTTAGTCTCTTTGAGAGTTGTGTTTTTTATGGTTATATTTGTGTTATACAGTTACATTTATGGGTCAGCCTCTCTTCTGCTGACAGGTGTGTTTTCTGTGTTCAGTTTGCCTGGTACTCTCACGTAATGTCTTCTGCTTTCAGGTCGGTCTTCTGCTTTCTAAGGGCAGACGTTGTTGGATATTGCCCGTTGCTGGTTTTCTTTGTTCGGCTGCTGGAGCGGTCTCTGTTTGCTGATTTGTTCTTGTTCGGCTTGTTTGTGCAAAGAAAGAGGAGGACTGGCTGGACTCTTGATCTAATATAGGGTCTGGGGCTCTATTCCCATTGGTTATTGTTCTTTTTCTTGTTAACTGTTTTGCTGCTGGAGGTTATTCAGTAAAGAAAGTAAGGCAAAATACTCACCTCCTGTCTTTAATAAAATTTAGATTAATTATACACCAAGGCTAGACTAATCCCTAATTTTACTATCTGGTCATCCTGCCCCATGTACTATTGGGACATCTTTGAACTTTGAGCCAATTCAATTTACTCCACCAAAATACTAGTATTTTAACTCTTTTTATGCACTAATTCTTTGTGGGTTTTATTCACACACATTGTACTTTAGGTATGAATACCCCCAATATGTGTTTACCAACATCTCCCAAGTGCAGTGATTCCACCATGCATAAGTTGGTCGGGTTGTTTTTTCTTTTCATTTTGACATCTAGACAGTGTGCGCCCATGTCCTATTTGGGACATCTTTGAACCCGGCCCTTTTTACCCCATCAAATCATACATTGACACCACATGGGTATTTCAAATGCTAGGATTTGAATTCTTTCCATGCCATGATGTGTGAGAAAATATAGAGCTAATTGATAGCACTTGCTCATAAAAATAAACTTTTTATCTTTTTATATAATTTTTTTATATTTTTGGACTTTTTTTTACATTTGGTTGGAACTGGATGGTTCCCCTGATGGTGACATCACTGGATAATTATTTTTCCATGTTATCACATATTTACTCATGACATTGTAATTAGAAAGTAGGACCCCAATGACTTGCATGGTTGAATGCAGTACTTGTATGCGGGGCCCAGAGTTCTCAGAAGGGTCTGGAGAGACCCTCTATGAAAGTTGTTTATTTTTTTAAAGGACGACACCATCTTGCAAAATCTCTCGCTTTGCCAGGCATGCCATTGGTCGTTAAGTTCTTTGTGATCATAAAATACTTTAAAATGCATTTTTTGGAGGCTGCCGCTCATGTCATGTGATATTTTGGGTGACCCTCCCTGCACAATCATGACACTGTGCTGATGCTGTATGGCAATGCTAATAAAGTTTTTTCCACCTCAGACTTTCATTAGTTAGATCCGACAGGGTGACTAATAATGATCAAATTCAAAGTCCTAGGCTGTGAAATATTTTCTGTGTCTCAATCTTTGGTGGATTTCCTTTAGATTCTTGAGGCGGACACATAGTTGTACACTAGTTGCCTATTAAGAGGCCCTGCCTTATTGGTTGCAGAAATAGTTTATTTTGACCTACTCATTGGGTCGTTTCTAAACCAATTGGTTGGCTATGCAATTCTTTTTATGGTCTAGTACTGCTTTAAGGCTATTTCACAGTTATACTTTAGCCACCCCACACAAGTCCTTCTTATTCTCAACTACTTATTGGGTCAGTTTCATCTAGTTGAGGAGGGCCCACCTTTTACTCTATCTTTCATCTTTCCTCCCAACGAACCACCCCATTACTCTCTTCCCTTCTGTTCTCTGTAACTTTTTTCCCCTTTGTCTCTCCCTACAAAGGGAATAATCAACCCTATTGGAAATTTCTAAGAGAACCTACAACATATTCTTACACTTGGACATTGGAATCTGAACCAAGTACACTGAACTTCGAAGCAAAATAATGTTCACAATAATCTTACTAAATTTCCCTACCTGTAAGATACAAAGATTTGCTCTGAATTAGAAACAGGGTTTGTTCTTTTTTCATCAGTTGACAGGCCTGCAAATCAGAGAACAAATATTATTCCATAGAAATCAAAAACGCTAAATACTAACATTTCAGTTAATGACATTGCCATTGACATATTGCAGTTGACATATTGCACACAAAAGCCCAACAACTTGACACAACATTTACTCCGTTGTACTATTTGCAACATGTAAATAATAATAGCTATGAATAGAAAGTATGACAAACATATTTTGATTGTATGGTTACTTGTATTATTTAGTATCCAAAATGTACCCATGGGAAAAAGATAAGGGTGAAAAATGTTTTGGAATAAAACATTATGATAGTATAATGATAGCAATAAAGAAGAAATTGTAGATAAATCACAAATGTAGCAAGAAAAGAAGGCTATTGCTTAAGGGAAGAGGAACAAATTTAAAGGTTATGTTTTTGTATATTAGGAGAATAATGCCGAATAAGACCCAATATGAAGTATGTCATATTTATTTTGAGGGACAGTCAATCATTTTTGGATCATTGTCCTTTTATTCTACCATAGGTTGTGGTTGTGTTTCATATGGTTTGTTTTCCAGGATTGTTGATATATTAGATGTATTTTGGAGTATAATTCTCCTACACATGAGCTATCTAAATTACAACTTTTAGCACACTGTTATTAAATTATCAAGGCTTCAGTGTACTTTTACTTCGGCAAAACTAGCATTATCTTGTGTTTTTCCAGTTCTGAATTTGTCTTTTTCTTCTACCCTTACAAAGGCTGTCTCTGAACCAATCAATATCAACCAGCAACTTTGTTTGCAACGAGTCCAGTGAGTGCACGTCTCTTTTGGACTTTTATATTTTGGCTGAAGTTATTTGCACCCGGGAATTCAATTGTGTGCAGGTATTGTGGAGCTGCGTGCAGGTATTGTCAAGTCTAGAAACATCAATACAGAAGCAGCAGAATGTATTGCACATGTTAAACAAGTAAATCACAGCTTACCCCAATATATCACACCATAGGAAATAATGAAGCTTGTTACATTTGTATATTAATAGCTTTGCGTAAGACGTAATTGTCTTGAAAAAGTGGGTTTAGGTTATTTAACATGTACCCTATGGCACTTCCAAGTATAATGTGTGAAAGACAGGGAATTACTGATAGATTAATGCTGGGTAATACCGGCAATCAGGTTTCCAGATTATTTAATAGAAAACATTTTAGCCTATAACTAAAATGAGAGGTTGATTAACTTTGACAACAGACTGGAGTTGCAATACAGCTGCAGGTTTGATTTTCAGAAAACAAATGCATTCAATATGGGAAATGTGGATGCCGTAAAACAAATGGCAAATTGTCTTCTAATATCTGAAAATGGGCTTTTATTGGAAGAATATGGGGCTTTTATTGGAGGAACATGTGATTGCGTTGCCTGTAGATTTATGGCCTTAGACCGCATGTAGAGAATCATTTTAACAAAAACATTTGCACAAGCTAATCCCATATATGCTGCAATGTTTTCATTTTGATATATTGATGCAATAATTTAAAGATAGCAAATACATATTCAATGTAATTGATACTTAATAAAACCACCAAATTACTTTGGTCTATTAACTGCGGTATGGGGATGTCAAAATAGTCAAACAATAGTCATTTAAAAAGTTGCTTACGATTTTTTTAATGTATTCATAAGAAGGAAAAAGTACACAAAGAGGACATAGTGTGTCAGTTATAACTAAATAAATATGGTGATTATAAAATACAATTTAGGAATTTGAATTCTTATTCTGGCCATTCATTTTTTGTGCATTCCAAAAAAATCTTCCTCAGAACCAATGGCGTATGTTGTGTAGCTGCGGGTCCATAAAGTAATGTTCAGGCATGGTCTTCTAAGGCAAGGAGGATCAGGAACAATATGTTTCCAGCAAACGGTGTCTTTTATCTACAAGTGCTCAAATCAAACACCCCAAAACAAAAACATAAAATGAAAACCAAGTTCCCAATTGAAGGCTTCTCTGGCTACACATTGTTGGCCCAGACCGATCAGCCCGCTATTCACTAACTTGGGAATCTGCTCATTCACCCTTTTTAATGAAAATCCAGATTCTTCTTTGGTATTCTGATACAGACAACTAAGTAACTCATATGTGCACATTACTATTCACTGACAGATATTTTAAGAAACAGCTACGCAGAAAAATACAAATCCATTTTCAGACACTGCAATCGGAAAGCACAATTTATCCTAGAGTGGTATAAATTAACTTAATGCAACAAATTGCTTGTAATAAAAAGTGTGTGTATGCTAAATTATGCCTTTTTTTCCTTGTTATAACAACCTTTTACTATTTCGGCTTCTTATTTAGACTTTATAGCCGAGAAGGTACAACAGGTAGTTATAATTACAGTCCCACAGTAATTACAGAACTTTGACTACAAAGAAATGAGTCTTAATTATTGAATGTTTCACGGCAACTAATAACTGGTTGGTGAAAGCAAGGCAATGCTTATTATAGGTTACAGGCTAAAGACTAGCAGAGTAACAAGAAAATAAAGGCAAAAGACTCCGGCATTAAGTCTGCTACACATCTGGGAGACGTGATTTAAGAATGAGAACAGAAAGCGGAATTAACCTTTTAACTGCCAGAACCGAGCCGCTGAACTACCTATTTAGTACAATTTTGTAAAGCCAATCTGTCACATTCTAAAATATCACCAATCCTAATTAGACTGCCTATGTACAACATACTTATGTTTGTTTTTTTAATTTTAATATCAGTATAAGGGCAGTCAGTCCTTTTTTTACTATTGTGTGGCTTCATTTTTTATATGGATGTTGTATTGCACAGCGGAGGGGCAGCAGTTCTATACGGTATACACGGTACTTGACGAACAGGTCCTTACAAGTGTGAGTTTTTCTTCTCTGTACATTGTTGGACAGTTCTATTTGGGATCTAAATGCATCTGTTCCTCTTTTCTGGAAAAGGAGTGGAATTGTTCCATATTCGCCATGGATAGAAAAGGAGCAAATCTTGTAAAGATTTATTTGCTAAATGAATTGCATACAATGGTAAGCTTTATATATATATACACACACACAGCGCCTGAATTTGGCAGCATACATACCAGAAACAGGGTGGAGGTTAATATATGAAAAACAATTAATGTAGCCCTTTTGGAAAGTCTATCCATAATTGCCCCCCCTTCATTGGTAAAGGTTATGAGTTAGAGAATTGGTTCTCAGTCTTTTCCCAAGTAAGTATAACTTGTAGCATTTATTTTTTGTTAACTGCCAAGGACCACTTGTCAATAAGAACGCAAGACGCTTACAAACTTACAGTCCAGCAGCATATTCCAGCCTAGGCTGACAATGGCGAAGGCAGGCAGACCCTCTGCCGCATTACTGGGGGCAGATCCAGGCTCCCTACTGTGACCATCAGTGGGCTTGCTGGGGCCTAGGGCACTGATCACATAAATAAACCACTGACACAGACCAATGATTCTGTTTTCTGCATAATACATGCTGTTTTCCCAGTTTGGTCTGTTTGTTTTTAAATACTATGGATTAATATTACTTTATCACTTATAGTCTTAATTTTTTGTCTGATTGCATCTCCTTTTTTTGTTTATTGGTACCAATAAGTTGTGTAATTAAAATAATAAAATATTCTGATATCCTTTTACTCCTCCCAAAATTACCCAATGCTATAGAAAACATCAACACGCTTATCGTAAAGCATAGGTGCCCAAACGCAAAAAATCCACTGAAAGTCGTCACGATCTGGATAAAGAGGATCAAGCAATTTATCTTAAGATCAGCACAAGAAACAAAAATCCATGCAGGAAAACAGGAATGGTACATACTGTAGGAATCCAATGAAAAAGCTCTTTTTAATAAAGGAATAATATTATTTTATTAAGGTATTAAGAGTTAAAACTGTTTTTTTTACTACATTCTGTGCATCTCTTAGCAATGTACAAATCTAAGAAAAAAAATAAATACGCGGATTCTTTTACATTTCTGGAAAGTAATGCTTTATGCTTCGACTTTTATAGATTTGTGTCTAAATGGTTTGTGCACCTATTAAGATTTTGTTTCTTGCAATGAAAACAAAATTGAATAGTAATTTCGTTTCATTAACAATATTAAAGTGAAGAATTCGGTTTGGTGTGTGGGGAAATAGCAATAAAGTTTTCAAGAGGAAAAAAAAATGGCTTTGTTCCTTCAATCCCTAGTTGAAATTAATTATAGCAAATGTTTATGAAAACATCTGTTCCATATAGTTATAAATTCTTAATTTTAGCATAGATGAGTCCAAGCTCTCTTTATTGTTTTGAAAGATAACAAAGTCTGACAAATAAAAGGTATAGAGGAAAATGCGTAATGAATTTGCATGCATACGGCACCCCGTTTGCAAACAGCAATTTTCGCAAAAGTACGTGAGGTCCCACCATTAACTAACAAATGAATAGCAATGAAATTTCTAAGCAAGGAGCTTGTATTCTGGCGAGTAAAGCAAACCATTTCACGGAAGGCTTTGTCTAAAAAAAAATTAAAAATACAAATATTTCTGGGGGGGGGGATGCTGAGGTTCTGATACACACGAGGCTTGCGGGTGATTTTAAACTATTAGAATCTGCACAAAGATTTTTGCCACCCACAATGATCAGTGGAGACTGTGGAGATTTTTGGGGTTGTCTCGTTGGGGTTTTTTTTTTGTTTTGCCTACACGTCCTATATCAATCAAATAAAGATACAGAGAAAATAGAACACCCCAACTCCAAAAAAAAATTGTATTAAAAAGAAAACAAACCTCAAAATAATTAAAGAATATTTTTATTTTAGTTTCTTACAAACTACATTAAAAGTTATTAAATACACCATTATATTGGTCAAACAATTTTGTAGATCATTGGCTTATTCAATTATATGGCAAGCGCATAAATATATCAAGTGTGTTTGTGCATGTATGTATGTATTATTATATATATATAATTATATATATATATATATTATATATATATATACATACATATATGTATCATGCTTGCTAGTTATCTTTTAGTACTAATATATTATATATATATATTACATTCTTCTAGAATATTGCTAGATAGCATGATGTACTTTTATATGTGAACAAGAGAGGGCGCAAGAGAGTTTAATTTGACAACCACAGCATCACCTCTGGTTTCAAAGTTGCTCTAATACTGCTCTTTTTTGGAGTTTCTGAACAACACCCTTTCAACAGTGTTAAACTCAATTTACACCAAATACACATTTAAAATTATTAAAAAGAGCAAGCTCTAGGCAGTGTTGAGAAGCTGAGAAAAATGCCAACGGCAAAGAAATGAAATGCACTATACTTCTGATATTTATAAAATAATTATTAGGACAGAAAGTTGATGTGGCAGAATGAGCAGCAGTCATTTTTGAATAGGTTAACTACAGCCCCATATGCAAGGGAAGATTTGTGTATCAAAGTGGCTTATTTGAGCAATTTACATATAATCTCTTGATTAGGCAGGTTTTAAGAGAATTTTCTTTTATTTCATAAGATACTGGAAATGCAGAGAAATAAAACAATGAAACGTGGGTCATACAAAAATTGACAAAAAAAGTTTGTTTCTACAGACCAAATAAAAAAATATTGACATAGCCTTAAAGGGATTTTTTTGATAAGTAAAAAGTTATGTCTTTGAGAAACTGGAAACACATATGTTTGGAACTCTATTCATTATATGATGTCATTATCTAGCAATAGGATACTATCACATTTTGTCGCTAATAAGAGTTTTCCACCCCTTCATGAAAATCCTAGCAGACTTGCAACTTTTGTACAGGTAAGATCTTTTGAGACGGACCAAGTTTTACAAATATTCTCTCATCACCAAACATCTACTAGTTGTTTAATAATGCAAAACATAGTACAAAATATTGTGCTTTTACATAATAAATATTACTATTATGCTAATGATACAATTGATGTCAAATTGACAAATCAGCTTAGTGCTTTAATTTTTTTTAATCAAATAAAGGAATTTTTTTTTAAAATTTTGATCTCCATATGATTTGTGACAATGTGGGCATTTTACTCTACAGATGTACAGACGTAAAGAATGGGATGGCCGTCATGAACGATTAATAAATAAGAATTGGATTTATTTGCCAAAAGTACTGGTGTTGCGGAACTCAACTGAGCAATAATAATAATAAAGAAAGATAATATACACCGAGAAAATGAAGATAAATATAGATTATATGCTTTTCAAGACAAATCAACAGAAACATTTATAAAGTCTATAATTAGAAAAAGATATAACACACAAAAAAAACAAAAAGTAAAATAATAAAGGTTTTTTCCTTAAGGGGCTGCATACTTTAAATAATATGCACACATATGATTAAATAAGCTATAGGGAGCTGGTTAATAATTAAAGATTTTGTTAATATGTAAGAGTACATTTTACTGACCATTTCAATATAAAGAATGTGGTGGAATACAGAAATAATTTTCCATTTACATGAAGAATTAATTTATCATTCTAAATCCATTTTTATTGAACCGGCTTTGGAGTAGAGAAGTAGTATTTAGGAGATTCTGGAGAAGGCAAACAAAAATGAACACATCCAGGGTACATGTACTAAAAGCCTAACTGCCCATTTTGTGCACATATAAATGCACTTACAGTATATATTAAGTTTAAAAAAATAAATAAATTCAGACCTTTTCATTGATATCGAGTAATGTATATAGGGCCCTTTTGTCCTCCTGTACAGCTATTATGTCTTGTCTAAGATGAGTTAAACTAGATGTCAAATTGTATATTGTCAATTTTAATGTAATTGTTACTTTTCACTGTACCGCTACTGTATTAGCGCTATATAGTCTATAGTCACACACACAGTGTATAAATATATATATATATGCACAGAGAAAATTATTCTAGTCTTGGGGTTACCTAGTAGGTATTAATGTTATGGTTAACATAAAACAGTTGTTCATTTTTACAAGGTCATGTGTCAAAAAAGTAGCTCAAAAACTCCCCCTTAATTGCTACACTTTCAATGAAAAAAAATGCATTTTGGGGAACTGTCTGAAATTGAACTCCAATACAAAAGAGCCCAGCAGTATGGCATCTTCCATCAGATCCTTGTAATTATGTGAACGGAGAACACTACTAAGTTAATCATTAGGTGCTATTAGGTGCTATTAGGTGGTATTAGCAAATTAATTTTAAGGTATGCAGTAAGGTGCAAATGTGTTCAGGAGAAACGGGTTTAACACATTTTATTCAAATCAAATGCAGATTAACATGTCGTGTAATGCCTTTAAGGCAGCCTTTACCAGGAGCAGAAAGGTAAGAAGCTCAAAAACATTCTCAATGTATTAATTAACAGGATAATTTCCGCAAATCTTAAATACTATATCATGATACAAGCATTTCTCTAAACATAGAATTTGACGGCATGTAGGAACCATTGGCCCATCGTGTCTACTTGTGTTCCTGATGTAAAGACTCAATCCTTACTCAGTCCTTGGTCTCGTCGTAGATTCAAGATAGCTATATGCCTTTCCTTTGCATGTTTACAGTTCTTCACTGTATTAGCCACTACCACTTCTGCTGGGAGGCGGTTCCACTTGTCTACCACAGCAGTTGTCTGCAGTTATGACTGACCGACAGCTAGGACTAAGTCTTCGTATTTCTTGGGATACGACATACAAATGTAGTTCTTACGTATGGTAAGGAGCCTGTAATATGAAAGCAAGCACAACTGTGGTAGTCTGAATCAGATTAATATTTAAGTATAAGACCCACTTTTGCCATCTGATTGAGGATTCAGTACTCAGCTGATAAACTTTTAGTTTTGATAGTTTTCACGCTGCAAAAAATGTGATCTATGTTAAGACACGGTACTGTCTTTATATATTGTAAATAATAGTAAATGGAGGAATGAACATGTTTTAAATTCATCAGATTCCTTAAAAATAAATCTCTATTTAAGAACTCTGGAACAAGGAAGAGGTATCTGTAACTTGTAGCATTTTGTAACTAAAGTAAATTAACTTAACTAAAGGTTTATATATAAATATATATAATATATATATATATATATTTAAGTTCCACTTCAGTCTGTGTCCTTCCTTGTGTCACGTGACCTCAGTCTAGACTGAAACATTTAAATCTGGCTTCGTTTGACATGCACTTATTTTTTTTTCTTTACTACATCCATTGATTTTAAATGTAAACTACATAATGTTTCCAACTCTATATTTAGTGATTTATCCCAACATCAGCAGGATATAATGAACGCTAAGAGGTTCTCAACAAGTCACCTGGGGACACATCTGACCCACTGACATTTTAGGGCTTCTCAGTAATAGATAGGATAACATAAATAAAGCAAATGTATTTTGTATATTTTATTTATTGTCTACCTTTTATTTGGCAGGGACAATGTGAAGAATCAAAGATACTAACATTAAATATATAAGTGATTTGTATCTATATATCTACGCTTACGTATTGTATTTACTTATTGTATTTCATTTTGTTAAACAAAAATTCATCTCATACTAAAATACTTATATTTATGAGATCCTGGTTCAGAATAACTACATAGGTGTCTGGCCACAGTGATGTGTGACAAGCATCCTACAGAACTTACAACAGAACATATAGAAGTGCATTTGGGAATATAAACTGACGTTATCAATACGAAATACTAGTTAAAACCATATGAGAACCCTGAAAAAGATCTCTGTATGTTTTGAACTACACAGCGTATTAACCGTTTGAGTTCCAAAAGGGCTCACAAATCACATTATCAATTCTAATAATAAACAATATTTCCAATCTATTTATTGCCAAATACAGAGTGGTTCAAAGTTATGAGTGTAATTGACTGGATAAAGAAGAGGATCAGGGGCATAGATGTAATATCAAAAAGTGTTTCTTCACTGAGTCATAGATATGAGGAATAGCCTTCCAGCAGAAGTGGTAGAGGCTAATACAGTGAAATTATTTATATATATTATTAAAGATGAGCAGAAAAATGATCTGCTGTGAAAGTCTATGTCTTTACATTGATTGTTAAGAAACCATGGCTTGAATTCAGACGGTAAGGTTTAACCCCGTAATTGAGGACTAGAAAGAAATGCTCTTACAGTCAAATATTTCGGATGCCTACGCAGGTAAAGATTCAGCTTTTTCCTCTCCAGTGAATCCTATTTAAAGGACAAAACCAAACATGTGGAAAATTAGCATGCACATTGCATTTTGTAGTGCTGATTTTTGGAATTCTTATCAATGGGGTTGTCGATTTAAACACAGATATTTTGTTTCTCTGAAAATAGGCATTGCTGCTTATTTTATAAAATGTTTGGGGGAAATCATTTCCAAATGTTTTTATTAAGCAAGCATCAGTCTTAAATCAGTTTGAAGCACACAAGCAATATAGCTGTATTGCGGGGAGAAAATAGTATATTGGTGAAATCTTAAATTCTAAAGATGAAGCTTAATTTGTACAAAAAAATAACTGAAAAGATAAAAGAGAAGTAATTTCCTGAGATGTAGCTATAACATCATATAACAAAAAAAAGCAAAAAAAAACCTGGCACCTTAAATATCAGCGCTCTATAGGGATCCTAAAGGATCAAACCTGTGGGGTTTTTTTTATGTGGAAAAGTTTTGTTTTTGTCACCCAAGAAATGACAATTAGAAGGCGATGAAATGGTTTAGCACTAGAAAAAGATTTAAATACATAAATAAAAGTAAACACTCTACACATACTGTTAGCTCAGGGCTGGACAAATTTGCTTAGGCATTATGAGTCAGTCTGATTTTTTGGAGAATCTGAATTCATAAGTCTTCAGAACAGTCCAGGAGCTAAGCTCTTTCGCAGAATTTTAAAAAAGTGGAAAATTAAAAGAAAAACTTAAAATGTATTTAGGCAATTTTTTTCTGGTATGATATATATATATATATATATATTATATATATATATATATGTATGTATGTTTTGTACTGTTCGTAAATCCTCTCAAAGTGTCTTAAAAGTAGGGGAATACTATACATGAGTATTATACGTGAGATTTTATAATGCATTAATTTTTGCATATTTGAGGTAGTCAATAGCTTCTTGTGGATTAAATTTACTCTTCAGAAACAACCCCTATTTTCTTAGCTTCTTCTAAAAACATTACATTAAACATTAAAATGATGCTCAACAAACTCGTAGGTATTTGAATATTTCTTTGCTCTAAAAAAACAAATCTATCATTCAACACCACTTTTTTCAGAACAGTCGTGTGAAGACAGCGGCAGAAGTAACTGCAGCAATTCCGCCTCATAATAAAGAATTTTTTGATTACATTAAAACTGAGTGGATTGACTAAATTGAGTGGATTAATATAGCACTCAGTGCTGAATTAACACAAAAACCTTATAACATGGCACTTATGTCATGATTGCCCCTTCGCCCACCAGTATCAACAAGTAAATTGATTTTAATAACCTTACCATACCAGATAAGGCCTGTGAGACCTGCAGATTGAAGACTAATCACCCGTCCGGCAATAAAAGCTTGTAATGACAACCAATATGACAGATAAAAGCAACAGCGAATGTATCACACGAGATAACATATGACGGTTAAATTACCACTACAACAATATATTATCATTAAACTCAGTGTTACATTACAACATTACAACTGAGAGCCATCTTCCCCACAATTCAATTAATCTTATAAGTGACTAAAAAAAAAAAAGAAAAACAGATGCAACACCAGAATTTGCAAAAGTTAACAAAAACTTTTTTTTTTTTACAAGAAAAAAAAATGAACACAAAACAAAATTAACTTCACTGTACCAGAATGAAGAATAAAGGGGTTTACATATGTTACAATTCTAAACCTATCAATCAAACCCATGTTATTCCTTTGGGTGCTTATCTACATGCATATTTATCAGGCTCACATGCTAATTCCCTGCTGTTTTATGCCTGCAAGGCATGTTTGTGAGTCATAATTGTTGATCTCATTTGATATATTTCAGCAAGGAAAGACATTATTCAGTTATGTGGTCTAATGTCAATGAGTTATGATGACTTAATCTTCCAGTGGTAACTAATTCTTTCATTTGTATGAGAACATAAATTATTGATCCTAAAAGGAGACATGAGATCCAACGTTACCCAAATGTCCTCTAAAGCCATTGACGAGATGGAACGTAAACTGAGCACACGCAAAAAAAAACCAAAACCCCCCAAAAAAGGTCTCCGACACTTTTGTGGATTGTGTGCCGTACGACAACATCTATGTGTAATTTCAATGCTGCTCCAATAGATGTAAACAGTGCATGAGGCGAATTTAAAGCAGGTGCAAAGGGAAGGTAGAAAAGTATTTGCAAGCCAATGAGATGTTTAACGATGCACTGGTCTGGAAAAAAAAACACAAGGGGGGTGGAAATACAAGAGGCAGAATTAGCATGCACTGATACCTTGCATAAAAGCTTACATAGCAGCCAAATGTTTATGCAGCTGGTAAGTGAAGTCCATTTCAATATTTAATTTCGGACATGATTACAACAACTCGTCTCTTCGCTTTCTTTTCTGCAATCACAATCTGCGTAAATTACATCAAACTCAAGAAACGCTGACACGCTGGAAAATCTGTGTCTTCCTTTCGTTGTCAAGACAAAAATGATATAAGTTTTTCCCTAACTTAATTGACCCCTTAAGTTCTGCTGTTGATATCATAGCTTATGATGGGCAAATATGACTGCAGCTATGTTACATTGACTACCGTTTAAAAGTTTGGGGCCACTTCGCAGTTTTCATGGAAAACAAGGACATTTCTAGCTGTGCAACATAATTTCAACGAACAATTAGCCATTTGAACACAGAAGTGATGGGATTGATAAAGGTCCTCTGTACCTCTATGAAGATATTCCATTAAGTCAGCAGTTTCCAGCTACAATAGTTATTTACCACATTAACACCATCTGCGCTGTGTTCCTGATCCATTTCATGTTATGTTAATGGACAAAATTTGATTTTCTTTCAAAAACAAGGGACGTTTTATGCAACCCCAATACTTTTGAATGGTAGTGTACCTTCTTAGGTTTGATTGGTAGTTTTAGGGTCATTTCCTTAAATCTGATATTTCTGTTATCTCTGTTATAATTACACAAGATACACAAAAGAATCTGTTTTAGTAAATTCAAAACTTGTGGGTTTAGTATTTGACATTGTCACCTCGAAGAAAACGAAGTGCTGTCCTTGAAGGTATATCCCAGGGTTATTTCCAAACTTTACTTAATAAACCCCTTTGTTAAGAGTGACTTAAAAGTTATGTTGAAAAAAGGTCCTATAACCCTCTTTCATCTTCTTCTACAAGATAGGTGGGAAGATTACTTAACTGTCTGCAAAAACCATGTTAAAATAAAAATAAAAAAACAAAAAATAAAACAGGGGGAAAAAGTTAAAAAGGGGACTTTTAACTTTAGTCCATAGGAGTGCTGCCATCGTGCCTGTATTCACTGGCTACAACCTCCCCTGTTCCAAATTTAGATAAGTTGTCGCTGTCTTTTCTTGACAGTTATATTTTTTTTCCTTTTCAACTCTAAAGTCCGCTTTTCTATTATCTCTACTAGCTTTGTCTTGCTATACTAAAGGTGTCAAAATCCATGGCCCTGAGGGTCACACAAAAACCCTTCTGCAATCTATTCTCATCTTTTCTCACAAAAAAAACCCTTTTTCTCTCTGTCCCCTTTTTCATCTTTAACAATTGTCCCTCTATACGTTTCCCTTCTTTCTATAAACGTCCGCCATCATTTTCCCTTTTATCTATAAAAGTTCTCTCTGGAATCCCTTCCGTTGCCCCTATAAACCATCTCATGAACCTAGCCTTGTCTCTATTCCATTACCTTCTCTGTAAACCTTATCTCCCTAATCGGTTTCCTTCTCATAAGGTTTACAGAGAAAAGGGGGCCCGGAGTCCTCATCCTGTAAACGGACTTACTTGATTTGTAAGTGCCTGAGCTGCCCCGGTGCCGCTTGTGAGCTCTGGATTAATGTAAGAGACGGTCTCACATGAGACTGCCCTCAATGAATGGTGCAGTTTCATACTAATTTAAAATATTTTTTAAAAAAGGTACAACAGATCAGGGACCAAAGACAAGTTTGACTTCTAAAAAACGTTTGCTGGTACAATTTCCTCCCACCAAGACGACGAGTATCTCTAACAGGCACTCAAAATTCCTTGACAGGTTTTGAGGATACAAGGGACCTCAATGAGTTTATCCACTAAGAGTGAATGCCTAACCCAGCAACTTGAAACATTGTATCTCCCCTCTACTTCTAGTAAATTCTGCACAAAAAAGTACCATTAGATATTTTATAATAGTACTATTATATATTTTATTATATAAAGGTACTGTGCAGAACAACTATACATATCTCCAGGTTTTCTAAGAAAAAAAAATCTAATTAGAAATGATTAGTAATAATATGGAACTGTTACAGGAAAGATAAACACTGAAGACATGTATTATTACAGTAAGGGAAAAGGAAAATTAAAATAACCTGGAACACTTGAGTGTGCAATTCATCATTAGGCGCTGTAAGAACAAAAACAAATGTTGGCTCATTCAGAAACTTCTTTGTCATCATTAATGTACGCGGGGTTTTCATAGCTGAATCACTAATAGAGTGAAAAAAAATCATTAGAGAAACGAACCTCTTCGGCGACTGTGAGGCACATCGGGCAGGTCAGAAGGAACATTTTAAATGTGTGTAGGTGATATGGATGAGCTACAGAGGACCACCACGGCTTTGGCAACCACCTATGTCAAAGACTAACTCTAGACAAAAAGAAAACAAACAAACAAAAAACTACAATAGGATCATATCCTTGAATGTGGCATGGGTAATTTATTTAGTCACTATCACATTCTCCAAATTGATACAAATGGCCTCCTTCTGTTTGGGGCTAAAGCTTTGACTGATCACCACAACTAATTGCCAGTGCTAGTGAGGATGTCGATACTTACAAAGAAGATGTACACTTCTAAGCGGCTTAATTTGCCGTATGTTCTACAAGGCCCTCAGCATGGTGTTCATTAAAGGATCAGCTGTTTGCATGTGGCAGGAGCATCCTAAACAAAAACTGATTTTTCTTTGTTAAAAGGCCAGATTGTGCATGAATAAACTCTCTTGCTGCGTGGCTGTTATAAGGTCTTGTTTACATTATACAGAGTAAACCTATTTAAAGGTACATTGAGTTATCTTCGGTAATCTGGAGTAAATGGATATTTCTAAAATAAATGTGCTTCGTGTTATCTTAAGTTTCAAACTTAAATGTTAGCAATGCACATGATTGTAACGTGATTGTAACGTGTTCAACATTTTTTTACTTTTGATATATTCTGAAATATAATTACTTTTTTTTTTCTTAACTGAAACTTTAAAATGAACCGATCAATAACATTGGATCTAGTATTTAACTATTTACAGTATTAGACAAAAATTGAAACATCCTTAATTTCTTCTTTTTATTATGGATTCTAAGGATACCAGACACGAGCAAGACAAGTTGCACACATCTAGATAAAATATTACTACCACTACTACTACTTCTGATAATAATAACTAAAACTTAACCCCTTAAGGACAATGGGCAGTCCCTAAACCCATTGAAAACAATGTATTTTGAGCCCGTACATGTACGGGCTTTGTCATTAAGGGGTTAAATTTAATCCCAGATGTCTTTTTTTTGTCTAGGTGCTACAATTAGTAAAAAATGGGCATGCTGAGAATAATGAAACATGATTATAATAATTCAAGTAAACTGTGAATGGAAATAGTTAATTAACAGAGGAAACCTCTAAAATCAATTCAAAGAGAGGGGAGGATTATTACGAGAACACTTACGTTCTTATTTTCCATAGAAATTGAATAGAACGAACAAAATATGTGCGTCAAAAATACTATAGAAATAACTAGAAAATGTTTAAGTGACTCCGTCACGTGAAAAAGCAGGAAAGAAACGTCTATATGTTGTGATAAAAAATTCTATCACACCATATGGCACTTTTAATGGCATTTGCAATAAAATATTTGCACATGTATTTCCTGTTTGTTCTAAGGGAAGATGATGTATCTCAGCATGTAACTTATCACTTCCTTTCTGACTGGCTGCTCACTTAAAATCTTTGTAACGTGTTAAGCAGGTTAATGTTAAGTAGCTAAGTTCTTTAGCACCTTTTTCCAGTAGGTCTGCTTTCAAGTATATGCAATTAACCATTTGATTTTCATCCATATGAAATAACCCAGCTAAAAAAAAAAGATGGATCTTTATAGGTCTCTATAAAGAAAGGTTGTGTTTAAGACAGAAACACACTAAAGACAGATTAAAAAGAAATAAAGTTTGTCATTTAACCCAATGTACGTTACATAGTAACATAGTAATTCATGTTGAAAAATTACATACGTCTATCAAGTTCACAACCTTGGAGATTTAGAAGAAATTCCTTCTCAACTTCAAATTGCAATATGATATCTCAATGGATCAACAAGCTATAGCTAATCCCATCCTTATAGCAAATGATATCCCTGTATATTCATTTTTGCTAAAAAAAAAAAAATCATCAAGCCCTCATTTTAAGGCATGTATCAAATTTGATAGCACAATGTATGTTTAGTGAATACCACATCTTTATTGCCCTTACTGTAAAGAACCTTTTCCCAAAAGATCCTCCAATCGGGTGAGAGGCCGGTACCAGAAGCTCCGCCATATTGACGGACATTCATACGAGGTTATCTTAGGGAAAAATGTCAGAGCTTCCAGTGTCGTTATCTCGCCCAATCCTCCGATCAGGGGGAGAAGACGTCACGGTAAGCATCGGCATTTTGGTTTACACAGGGTTATCTTAGGGCAAAACGGTGGAGCTTCCGGTGACGTCCTCTACCCTGAACCTTCAATCGGGGGGAAGAAGCGGACGCGGAAGTGGTCAGCAGAGAAGGTAGGGAGACATTTAGAAAGTGTGAAAGAGTAGGAGTTTAAAAGCCCGCAAATGTAGGACAAAAATTCTGAGCTTTTTGTCAGCAGGGATCTATAGAACTCTAAAAAATTATTAAATTATTCATTGTTAAAGGAACAGTAACAGGTTTACTAGTTTTATGAAATGGAATGTTCATAATGTCATTGTTTCTGAGGATGACAATTAACTGTTTAGTAACATCTATGATTAACTCGCACCGTAGGGCTTGAAGAATTTTACCTATGTCTACCCCTTCATTTTCATGCACTTGGCTGAGATCTTTATAATCCAATTAAAGCCCATTCTTAAACAGGTTAGAAGGGAATTTACTCTTCAGCAGTACTGGTCCTTAAAGAAGGATGGCATGTATGTCCTATCAAATCATTAAAAAGACAACATAATGGAGGCTATAGAGATAGCAGGTATGGCAATAGATGCCCCAAAGTGGGGTAAGTGAGCTGGCTTTAACTAATGCAAAATGCACAGAATCATTGTTATTCTGTTCTGCCCATATCCAATCCACTCAATTTTCTCTTAAACTTTGAGTATATCTCAGGAGGCCAACAAGAATGCTTGTCAAAGATTAATAGTCTTTCTCTCTCTGTTTAAGTCCATTGACAAAACCAGTTCAACAAGCCCGGGGCAGGTTCTCCTATGTTCCTGGCTCAGCCAAACCAATTCTCCAACTAAACATTTACTGAATTTTCATACCTCCTAATGTACACAACTGTTTATACAGAAAATATTACAAAAAACTTAAACATAACTGATAATAAAATGTAGATATACTCATACCGAACCTGATTTTTGACATGTGAAGCATAGAATACAATTGTCTGACATGAAACGGCATATAAGGCCTGCATCAAGAATTAGCATTCTGATGATTGTCCCTTTAAGACTATGAGCCCATTCTATTGCGCCTAAATACTTTTCTCAAATTATGTGTACAGTCACAGGAGTTTTGTTAATCACATGCCGTATTAAGGCGCAAGAATGCAAGGTGTCACTTGAAAATGTAAGCAATACTGTGATACTGTTTAATCATACTTCCCCTCCACTTCATTTGCACCTGGCATTTGATTACCAATATCACTCAGCACAAGGGTGCAATCCTTCGGAGAGCACAAAGGGAAGAAATACAATGCTTTCAACTGTTAGTATTTGCAGTGGACTCACTAAATCACACAGAACTAAGTTGCGGTACCTAGAGATTTGCACATCAACCCAACCAACCAATCGACTGTATTAAATGCCATCTGGCTACGAATACAGAAAGATGAAGATTTAAATTAGATACACATACTTAAAAATACAAACAACTTTTGGGAAGAAGAAAAAAAGTGGAGGGCTCAAGCTAATGCAGATCTCTTAAATTGGAATACAAATAACGCTGTTGAAGATTTTTTCTGTTATGGCTACAAACCACAAGTCTGGCCTCGGTCCCTCTAGGAAATAGAAGAGGATGAAGGGCAAGTTCATTTAAAAATAAAAAAGCTTTTAATACGAAACCTCTAGGATTGTTAGATGATGCAAAATACAACACTTATCGTGTGCTAGCCAAATACAGAAGGGGTTCTATAGACTTTAAATAATTTTCAAGTCATTATTCATTATTTTGTTAGCAAACAATTAAAAGGAGGTATGTAGATCTGTGGGCTCCATCTTACTGGCTATAGGTTATACAGCGCAGGCATACACATCAGGTAACTTCCAAGAAAGAGTGCAGTAATTAAAATGATGTAAGACAAGTCTTATTTTTACATGAAAATAATGACAAAAGTAAGTTTATGTTCCTGAGGTATGAGCATGAACACAATGTTTCATCATCCATAAATAGTATAGCATGTAATTAAACATGATAAGATTGTACAAAGCATGTCGGTAATATTAAATGGATCAATATGTGAGGCAGCATCCTCTTGGGTTCAATGGTGGACAAATCGAAAAATCGACAAATCGAAATTGGTCCAAAGAAGGAAACGTGGTGAACCGTCAATAGGGTCATGGGCGGCCAAGGCTCACTGATGCACATGGGGGGCGAAGGCTGGCCTGTGTGGTCAAATCTAGAGATGAGCTACTGTAGCTCAAATTGCTGAAAAAGTTAATGCTGGTCTTGATGCAAAATGTGTCAGAATCAGTCTCATACCAGTCAGGGTGCCCATGCTAAACCCTGTCCAATGCCGAAAGTACCTACAATGAGCATGTGAGCATAAGAACCTGACCACGGGGAAATGGAAGCAGGTGGCCTGGTCTGATGAATCATGTGGCAAGTCAGCGGAGGAAGTAGGTGCTTTGGGCAACGTTCTGCTGGGAAACCTTGGGTCATGCCATTCATGAGGATGTTACTTTCACACAAACTACCTACCCAGGGGCGTAACTAGAAACCTCAGGGCCCCGGTGCGACAATCTGTTAAGGGCCCCGGTGTGAGAATCTGTTAAGGGCCCCCCAACCCATCTACCCTCTCCCTACACCCACTTATCACTATCTGCCCTCTACCTAGCCACCCTTCTCACTATCTACCTTCTCCCTACCCCTCTTCTCACTATCTACCCTCTCCCTACCCCCTTCTCACGATCTACCCTCTCCCTCCCTAACCCCCTTCGCACTATCTACCTCTCCCTACCCCTTCTCACGATCTACCCTACTAACCCCTTCTCATACCTCTCCCTCCCTAACCCCCCTTCTCACGATCTACCCTCTCCCTCCCTACCTCCCCTTCTCTCAATCTACCCTCTCCCTTCAGCAACCGCTCGGCACCGCTTGGGGCCCCCTGGAAAGCAGGAGTTGATAATGAGCTTTATAGATGGGGTGGTAGCCGTCCAACGGTTCCTGGGCAGAACTCCAGGGCCCGGTTGCAGTCGCAACCCTGCAACCCCGGTAGTTCCGCCACTGTACCTACCTAAGCATTGTTGCAGACCATGTATACCCTTTCATGGCAACAGTATTCCCTGATGGCATTAGCCTCTTTCAAGAGGATAAAGCAAACATGGTTCAGGATTGTTTTAAGAAACAAAGAGTTCAAGGTGTTAACTTGACCTCCGAATTCCCCAGACTTCAATCCATTTGAGCAGTCGTGGGATGTGCTGGACAAAAAAGTCCGATCCATGGAGGCCCCACTTTACAAATTACAGGGCATAAAGAATTGGTGCCAGATACCACAGTACACCTTCAGAGCTCTAGTGCAGCCCATGCCTCGACGGGTCAGGGCTGTTTTGTCACAATATTAGACAGGTGGTCATAATGGTTTGGCTGATCAGTGTATACCTTACATGAAAAAATAGTTTACATGAATATTTACTAGTAAAACTTTTTTCCTATAGGGTCATATATTCAGGCCTTTTCTTTTTTTCCTAAATTAATATTTAGATTTTGGGAGGTCGTTTTATAATCAGGGTCGTCTTATAATCGAGCAAATACGGTATGTAAGTAGCTCAATTAGAGCCAACAGGTTCAAGTTTACCATAGCAAAACTTAGCTTGACTTTGTCAAACATATGCTTCTCTGTTAAGTCATCCTATAGGATTGACAAACAAATTTATTTTAACAAAATTTCCATTGTTGTTTATCCTTTCCTGCATCCTAAAAACAGAAACAATTATTGAAGAACACAAAAATCTGCCAATAGACAAAACAATTAATGATCATTCAAGCAACACAAAAATTGGAAAGAAAAAAAAAAACACCTGAACCTGAAGTTCTCATGTCACTGCTTGTAGAATGTATGTATACCGTGATTTCAAAGCTTGTGAAAATATTAAAACATCTGTACTGAACATGGTAGATTACAATGAATAGGTCTCATTATGAGTTGAGTGTAAAATTAAAGTCATTCATTCAATATGTCTTAACAGAGCTATTTTGCCATTATATCAGCAGCAAAATATAATGTAAATATTCTGTAAGAATTTAGCTAAGCATTCTATACATCCTATTGTTTTTGATTGGCTTATTATTTCAACTTCCATCCTTAAAAAATGTATCTGATTTTTACAGTTCTGCACACTACATACACAGAACAATGCAACACTTGGAAAATACTTGGTATTCTTTCATTCATTACCCTCTCCTGAGCCTAGAACTTTGATTCTATATTTTACCTAAAACTGTATGCATAACATATTGACATCTCAAGTGGAAAATCTATGGAGTTCACAGTAAGTCTGTGTGTTGCTAAATGTTTATGTACATTCTATTTTGTGATACTACATTTCGTTATTTTCATTTACAATTCTTAATAAGTGATTTAAGTTTTGTCGCCTTGTGCATTTCTGGCAATTCCATTCTGAACCCTTATATTTTGTACACTCCCTACATGTGAAGATTATGTTTAAAAAACTGTACAAAGACATAAAAAAACTATAGATGCATTTACATACGTTCCTAGTTAGGAGGTATGGACCCTGTTTTGGGACCTGTTTCCCTTTCTTCCCTTGTCTTTCCTATTATCTAGCAACTCAGCATATTGGGTGGGTATGATTATATCACAATGTTCTACAGTCCTAAAAGTCACAATTGTGTGTTTATAAACAGGAGGAAATATGTTGACAATTAAACTGTGTAGCCATACATTATTCTTCTAAGGTCAGAAAGTCACATACCCTCACTAACTTCAATACATATTTAGAACAAAAGTGTCCCTACTTAGCCATTTCAAATAACTAAATAACTAAATGCATTTAGTATGATCAAAAGGAATACATTTTCTTTGAGGGTACTGGGTCATTTGACAAATTTATAAGAAACCAATCCATGTTGCAAAGTCAATGATGGCATGAAGAATTAGACTAATTTGGCGACTGGGCTTTGCAGGTGAAGTACAAACTAGTGCCCAGGTCTCCTTCTTACATGGCTCTCCTGTGTGCATTTGTAGTTCTGTTCCTGTATCCTGAAGTGGCCCTGTTCCCGAGTTCTGGATCACCCCTAGTGGCAGACCCAATTCATGGCTTATGATTAAATTTGTGGGCCATTTGTGAGCTTGTTGTTTCGATTTGGACTGATTGTGGTTCAACTTGGCTTGTGTATGATTTTTGTATCCGTCCATTTCTCCTTGGTTGATACCACCCTGCACCCAAGTGTCTCCAGTCCGCATGTATGGCCGACAGTTTTTCTGCTCTGCATTTGGTGTTTCTAACGGCAGATTTACAAGCATTTCTGCCAAGTGCAAGTTGTGTAATTTTCAAAATATTACCTTGTCAAAAAACACATGGTATTGTAAACAGATTAAAAATACTATAAAGCAAATAAGGGCGCTAAATGGAAAATATAACATTTTATTGGTATATTGTTCAAAGTAAGCTAGACTTTTCATAGAAAACATATTTCTTGTAATCGTATACGTAAAATATGTATACTTTTTCAAATTTAATCTACCAGCACCATAAATTAATATAATGATTGTGATAATTGTAGCAGATCACACTGAAAAGTAAAATCCTTCCCCATTAGAACACAAGCTACTGTCTGTACTTTATCCCTATGTAAATCACACTTAAGAACAATTTATAATTATAGATTCATGCAAAAGCATTCAAGGGCAGAGGAAATGTGTATATGGGAGATATTTATATGTGATTTTTATATATATCATAATTTTTTTAATCAGTTGACAGCTGTTTTAGAGCATACAGCGATGCTAGGCTGAATGAGGGTCTTGATTACTTCAAGATTAGCTATCTTAAGTTTCTATTCATTTTAAGTGTTGTTAGTGCGAGGAGTCATTAGTCACTTCCTTGTCTCATGGAACATCAGCATACATTTACATGGTTAATGAACATTTGGGGTAAATGAATTAATGGTACTTTTAAACAGAAATTCAGACCTAATAACTTTCTGTGTCATCGGCGTGCTTAAATGAGAGCCATTTCAGTTAGACTAACCAACTGCTTTGAGGTATAATAAATGCTAATAAAAAAGAAAGAATCAATGCCCATTCTATTAGCTGGAGAAACACGAAACGGTTGTAAATACTTCAAATTGGAACTGGCATATGAGCGGATAATTATAAAGTATGCATTTCATTTTTACTATGTTTGCAATAACAAAAAGTACCCTCTCTTATAGTATCAATTTTCATGAAACACTCAAAAGCTTTGTTGTACCAACAAGAGGTTTTTAAAGATTTGAATTGTTGTTTTTAGCCATGTCCTCAAACCTAGGTGAGCACAGAAAAATCATGGAGTCTGTGGTTATCAGGGACAGGCAACATCTTAACATCTTGAGGGACACTGGGGTCTATTCACTATAGGAAGAGTTGCCTGGTAATGTTTAGAGATGTGATTTTGTGTCCTTCACCTCATGCATTATGAAGCATAATTAACATGGCATCCAAAAATATACAAACTAGGAGAGCACACAACCTAAAAAGCATAAAAGGCACATTCCCCTATGGTTGGTGAGTCCTATGTATTTTTTCATGGCTATATTGCTTATCAAGGAGCTGAATCAATGAAACCGCACTGCATTTTAACCCAAACAAGACTCTTAAACAAACTTGGGGTAGTTTGACATAGAGACGGGCTAAGCAATATTTGGCAATACAGTGTGACAGAGTCACCAATATTTGTGCCTTAGATGTTTTTGCATGGTATTCGCTGAGTATGCACTGAATTCTTGTTTTGTTTTGTGTAGGTATTGGTCATTATTATTCTAGCAGCTACCAAGGGATCTCAATGTTTATGCCTTTTAGGTTGTATGATTCCCTAATCTGTATATTTTTTTCATTGTGCCTATTTGCAGGTTCTGACGAAACCTTAGGGTTGAGCAGCCCATCCTGCCACACGGGTGGCTCATTAATAGTGTCCAGAGAAGGCTTTAAATAGCTTGAGAGTATCTTTTGGCTTAAAATGCAGAGCGGTCCCACTGATTCAGCTACTTGGTAAGCAATGTAGCCATAAAACATTTGATAGGACTCACCAAACTTGGGGTATTTTCACATAGTTTGTATGCATTGAATTCTTGCTGTGTTTTGCCTAATTAACATGGCTGCCCAATGAGGTTACTCATTCCATAAGTATTGAAAAGGGCAAATTCATGAGGTGAAATCCTAGGCCTTCTGCTTGCGGTTGCAACTTTACATGGCCAAGGATTCTTTTTAATGTCACTAGTTGGTTGAGAGTTACACTTTTGACTCCCACAATATTTTCACCACCACCTTCAGTTTTGTACATATGCATACATAGCTGCGAATATGGCACACACTTCATCCACATGACTCCATTTGGATAGCTTTCTTCTCAAGCAGCAAAATATAAAAGGGCAATCTCCATAGCTAAAGTTCAGCTCATCTTTTACATACACCCTTTCCTTCTGCGTGAACATAATGAACATGCTTTGTAGATGTCATACACACCTCTCTGACATCTACCCTACTAATAGAACAATCATTTCCACCTCCTACCTGATCAACACTCCATACAATTGCAGAAAAACTTTGTACACTATAAAAACTGAGCAATGAATCTCACTGTAAGCACAGACATTTACTTGAATTTCATACAACAGTGCAAATGATAGCCCCATCAATTAATAATTATGAAAAAGAGTGAGAATAAGATCCGATTCCTGCTGGTGAGAAAACACAGAAAATGTCTTAAACATATACCATATTAGAAGGGATAATCCCTAATAATTCACATAAAATGCTATATTGATGATATATTAATGGAACCTTATCATGACCTCCACTGAAAGATCAAAGGGACGGCCCCAAAGGTCAGGTTACAAGGAAGACATCATCAAGAGCTAATCCTTACACGTCTTCACTTTTCCTGATTGGCAGGGGCAGCCCTCAAATCACAGAAAATCCAAAAGCAGGCACCAGTAAGGTATGTAAACAGGAACATTGCATGTACACCATGTCACACACACTTCATGGTCGTACCTAGCTGGTAAGCAACACACTAAAATATTGTGCATCATCTTGGAAACAATAAATGTACAATTCACAAAAAATAAAAGCCGGCCAATGGCAACAACAAAATGGATTGCTTATCTAAACTATAGGCTTCCATTACTGCACATAACTTGTATTCCAAGGACTATGGTAACAGAACATAAACACCCGTACCTCCTGTATCTGCTGGTGTAAATAAGTCCCTTTGTAATTATCTTCATTACTGGTTATTGTGTCAAACATTTTCCCATGCTGCAAAATATGTCAGCAGCACAGCGACAATGATGAACACTCGTTTCTAATTACACACCGCTGCTAAGATTTTACAATTCTGGTTGAGCCAATGAAGAAAAAAAAAGACAAAATGGATAAGCACAGACTTTTCAACATAATTGTCTAATATGTAAATGTATATAAAGTGTTTTTTTTCTTTAATTTTTGCTTGGCAAGCAATTCAGACTTTAGAAGAAGTTATATTCACAGCCTATCTGTGGTATGACTTAGTAAGGGACCTATTAGTACCTTCATTAATCCATCTGCTAAGGAAATGCATAAGTAACACTTTTGGGACAAGCAGCACGTATGTATTTAGTTTAAAACAAAAAGGGGGCTAAGGAAGCTACTCAGACAGATTAACCCCTTCAGGACCGGGATTTTGATACTAACGTGTCACTAAAGGACCGGAGCTGTTTTTGTGTTTTTGCCATGTCTTCTTTCACCTGTAATTTCTCTCTTATCAATTAGTGCACCCACACAAATCATATATTGTTTTTTTTCAGCACAAGTAGGGCTTTCATATGAAACCATATTAAGCTGGGTAGTACATTGTTTTGTTTGAAATAAACGGGAAAAAGTGGGGGAAAAATGAAGAAAACGCATTTTTTTACAGTTTTGTATACATACAAATTGTACACACATTGAACCAATGGGAAAAAACTATCCCAAATATATTCATTAACTTGTCCTGATTTGGAAACCACCCAACATGGCCAGGATTTTTATCTATTTTGACCGGTATAGGGCAAATATTGCAAGGCATGCATCACATTTTTGAAATGTAATTTTTTTCAAATTTGGCATGGTAGTCTAATAACGGCAATAGATGTCACAGATACTGATTATCCCCCCAAAATTATATGTTTATGAACAGTAGATAGGTCAAGGTGTACAACTAGGGTCATTGTGACACTTTTCAAACAGGGATTTTATCGCCAATTGCTGCCAAATTTTGAGGTATTTTTATATTTTTTTTGTTTTTTTGCATATGTTGCAATGTTGCTTTAGATTTTATATTATATTTTGTATAGAATATGTGCAACTGCAGAAAAAAACACCAAACTGTGTTCACCAACATCCCCCGGTTCCAACAAGGCCTCACATGCATGGTTCATGCATTTTTTGAGGAAGCTATGAGGGAAAAACTGGAACATGCGCATTTTCGTTTTCAAATTTGGAATTTTCAGAAATTGGTTTCCTGGGCCCATATCCCATTTGGGACATTTTGGAAGCCCCCCACTGTAAATTACCCCATAAAAGTATATATTTATTAACAGTAGACAAGTCAAGGTGTTCAACTAGGGTAGTTTTGACAGTTTTCAGCTAGCCATTTCTTCACTGATGTCTGCCAAACTTCACAGGGAAATTATTTTATTTCGTTTTTAACGCATACATTTCAATGTTGCACTGAATTTCTTGCACACCATAAGTGCAACAGTGGAAGAAAACACCACATTTTGTTCACCAACATCCCCCGGTTCCAACAAGGCCTCACATGCATGGTTCATGCATTTTTTGAGGAAGCCATGAGGCCATAACTGGAACATGCGCATTTTAGTTTTCAAATTTGGAATTTTCAGAAATTGGTTTCCTGGGCCCATATCCCATTTGGGACATTTTGGAAGCCCCCCACTGTAAATTACCCCATAAAAGTATATATTTATGAACAGTAGACAAGTCAAGGTGTTCAACTAGGGTAGTTTTGACAGTTTTCAGCTAGCCATTTCTTCACTGATGTCTGCCAAAGTTTACGGAAAATTTATTTTATTGCGTTTTTAACAAATACATTTCAATGTTAAAATTTATTTCTTGCACAGAATATGTGCAACAGTGGAAGAAAACACCACATTTTGTTCACCAACATCCCATGAGTACAACAAGGCCTCACATGCATGGTTCATGCATTTTTTGAGGAAGCTATGAGGGAAAAACTGGAACATGCGCATTTTCGTTTTCACATTTGGAATTTTCAGAAATTTGTTTGCTGGGCCCATATCCCATTTGTGACATTTTGGAAGCCCCCCACTGTAAATTACCCCATAAAAGTATATATTTATGAACAGTAGACAAGTCAAGGTGTTCAACTAGGGTAGTTTTGACAGTTTTCAGCTAGCCATTTCTTCACTGATGTCTGCCAAACTTCACAGGGAAATTATTTTATTGCGTTTTTAACGCATACATTTCAATGTTGCACTGAATTTCTTGCACACCATAAGTGCAACAGTGGAAGAAACACACATTTTGTTCACCAACATCCCCCGATTCCAACAAGGCCTCACATGCATGGTTCATGCATTTTTTTGAGGAAGTCATGAGGCCATAACTGGAACATGCGCAAGTTTTCAGGAATTGGTTTACTGGCCCCATATCCCATTTGGGACATTTTGGAAGCCCCTCCACTGTAAAGTACCCCATAAAAGTATATATTTATGAACAGTAGACAAGTCAAGGTGTTCAACTAGGGTAGTTTTGACAGTTTTCAGCTAGCCATTTCTTCACTCATGTCTGCCAAACTTCACAGGGAAATTATTTTATTGCGTTTTTAACGCATACATTTCAATGTTGCACTGAATTTCTTGCACACCATAAGTGCAACAGTGGAAGAAAACACCACATTTTGTTCACCAAGATCCCCCGATTCCAACAAGGCCTCACATGCATGGTTCATGCATTTTTTGAGGAAGCTATGAGGGCAAAACTGGAAGATGTGCATTTACATTTTTTTTAATATTTTTTTATCAGATTGCTTGTAAGTGACAGGTTTAGGCCGCTGACATCAATCAGGGAGACCGATCAATAATCAGCGACTTAAAATGTCACCGACAAGTGATCAGGTAATAATTATGATTTTTTCATTTATTAATAATTTGTGTTTTTTCATAATTACCCTAGATGACCCCTCTCTCTTTGTAGAGCAGGGTCATCCGTGGGCTGCCATAATGATCCGATCACTCCTATTGGCCAGGAGCGATCTGATCAGCCCAGCATTTGACCTGGAAGCACCCTGGACTTTCAGGTCAGTGCTGTTATTTTTTTTTATTATTATTATTATTTTATTTTTTTTTTAATTTATTTTTTAATTTTTATTTTTTATTTTTAACTCTTTCAATGCTGATGCTCCATTGAAGCACAGCATTGATTGATATTTAGTCCCCACAAGCTTGTGGGGACTAATATTAACCCCTGCAATGCTGCGATGGGGGTCATAAACAATCGCAGCATTGAAGGGGTTAATTGAGGAAGAGGGGGGGGTAGGTCTCCACACTAATGTGGAGACCAAAGAGCCCTGTCTCCCTGTCCCTGAAGCTGCCTCTGGCAGCTGGGACACAATCTCCAGTGGACTGGAGATTGTGGGAGAGGATCGCGGCATTGAAGGGGTTAACGCTGCACTGATGCTCTCATGGAGCGATCAGGCAGCAGGGGGGTGTTGGATCAGGATCAGACCCATTCAACACCCCCACCCCTTCCCTGAAGCTGCCTGTGGCAGCTGAAACAGCGATTGCAGATTTTTCTGCAATCGCTGTTTCTGCCTAGAGAATCACTCCATGGGAGTGATCGTAGGCTGGGGGGCGGGCTTAGACACGCTGTGCTGTCTGCCCAGGACTCCTGGGCAGACAGCAGCAGCAGCGCCCCCGCGATCACCGCGATTGTGGTGATGTGGGGGCGTTTTTTGGGATAGACGTACCTGGTACGTCCCGGTCTACAGGTGAGTGTTAACCAGGAAGTACCAGGTACGTCCCGGTACTGAAGGGGTTAAAGCATTTAATTTATGCAGATAGGGAAGAACGCCAAACTGAAATAATACTTTAATCTCTGCTGCCAGCAGGAATGCAGAGACAGCACTGTTGTTTCAGATGGCACTATAAACGATGGTCACAGCAGGGAACCAAGACGTGATGTCATATGGCATGTATAGAAAAGTTAATAATCCGCCTGCTATCTGTGGGATGGTTGTACATGCTGTGGGGGACTGAAGTGTGAAATAAAGTGCTGGATGTGAAATACCCGATAATTAGCCAAAGTACAAAAAAGAGGTGTGTAAAAAGGTTCAGCCTAATTAGGAGACATCATGATCTGGAACTATACCACCTCTCACGCAGTACTGTTTTTGCAAGCATATAGGGATCTGGTGTGGTATTGTACTACAGCTCTCTTGGCAGCAGTGTTAGTACAATGTATAGGAGATCTGTGATCTGTGTGATGATTACCATTGAAAAGCACTAGTGTATTACAAAGATATATGAAATCAACTGCCCATGATAAAGATGTATGTGTAGCCTGAATCAATTTCCTGTTCCAAAATCCTCACCCACCTTTCTTCAACTTTAATGTCCATCTTTCACAAATGTTATACAGTATATATATATATATATATATACAAATATATATATATATATATATATATATATTTACATATCCAGACATAATAACAATAATATGTTCCTTAGCATGTCACACATTAAAGTTCGTGACAGAGAAATTACGAAAAGTATGATTTGTTTGGATGGGTTGCCAGGAGAAAGTCTCTTCTCTCTAAAAATAATATGGCAGCAAGGCTTAGGTTTGCAAAGTTGCATCTCGAACTTTCTGGAACAGTCTAAGGTGGATTTATTTGGCCATAATGCACAGCGCCACCTTTGCCAAACACAGCATTTCAGCACAAACACCTCACACCAACTGTGAAACCTTGCAGTCATTGAGTCGACTATGAACTCCTCTGTATACGAAAGTACTGTAGACTCAAATGTGAGGCCATCTGTCCAACAGATAAAGCTTGGCCGAAATTGGATCAGGACAATGATCCTAAACACACCGGAAAATATACAACAGAATGGCTGTAAAAGAAGAGAATCAAGGTGTTGCAATGGTCCAGTCAAAGTCCAGACCTCAACCCGGTTGAAATGTTGTGGTGGGAAATTGAAACAGCTGTACATAAAGAAATTCCCACAAACCTCAATGAACTGAAGCAATGTTGTAAAGCAGAGTGAGCCAAAATTCCACCAGAGAGATGTGAGACACTGATAAAGTCATATAGAAAACAATTACTTTGTTATTGGTGCTAAAGGTGGTTCTACAACCTACTGACTCTTAAGGTCTAGTTTGTTTTTCACAAATAGCTTTTCCATTTTGGCTTTATTTTTGTTGACTACACATGATATTGTGTAATATGTTATGCGTCATTGTTAATCTTGATTGGTATTATGTCCTCATATGTAAAGCTGTGTAATTCAAAGAGGGTGTACTTTCTTTTTCACAAGAATGTATATATAGCTTCTTTTCAGTTTCCCCTCTTTAAATTTTTATCCCCCTACCTTCAGCTCACATATCTTTCAGAGGGGCATCATAAGAGGTCCCGTGCTACTATGTCTGATGTCACCTTTGGCACTGCAGGAGTGGAATGGGGGTCATAAGAAAATGGGAGGATAACCATGCAGATCAGGATAACCAGGCAGCTTCCATGTTATACACATAAAAACCATTACATAGCAGCGTAACCGTATAATGCAGGATTTCTTTAGCATTGACTCACCTGCAAATTGTGAGCTGTTGCCTCATCTCCTTTAGCTTTTGCCATTGTGAGTTGTTCCTTTAGTGATTCAAGCTGCTGGTGAAGAGCTAGTAGTGTCTCCTGATAATCTGAGAAGCTGTCCTGTGGCAAGTGAAATTTTATTTTAGCCAAATATAGAATCAACTCAGTTGCTGTTAACAATTTCAGCGCAGTTTCAACATGCAATAAAGGCTTAAGAACAATGTCTGTAAATAGACAGTAATGGCTTATAATTTCTCTTATTTAAAGCAGGAAAAAAGGCTCACTTTAATTTACATTCCCAGTTGTTTTGGTAAATAAATTAGAATCCAAATCATGTCGCTGACTGCAAAATGCAAAGATAATGAAAATGAAATGTAAAGCAGCCCCCTAACCAGCTATAAATCGTAGAAATCCTGGACCAACAAAAGTATTACATTCCATAACTTTTTCATACATAGAAACATATGTTGTACACTACACTTGTGAACAAACAGTCATACTATGAAAACATAGTAACGCATGGCTGTGCAATCCATGACCCTTTAATTTTTAGATAGCATCAGTTACCACTGATAGATTTCAAGATTTATGGGAGTTGTAAAGCTAGCGTTGTACCAGATAAAATGTCATTCAAAAACAAAATAAATAATTATAATAGTGAGCAGTGGCAGAATGATGATTGTGGGAGTTGCAACCATAAAACAGCATGGCACATGTAGGTGAGCCACTCCTTTCTTAGACCTATAGTAGCTTGATTATTTATGGCTCACTGGGAGATGCTCTGGCTTAAAAAGCAGATTAATCTGATGAATCGTGGTGAATAGGCATTTTTTTATTTTTATTTAAGTGGGAAAACACATGGTTTGCCAATAAAGACATTCCTTTGTAAATAACCACACAGCTCAATCTGTCTATTGTTGAAGCAAGCCAACATTTAAAAACAGAGAATACGATTAACTGAAATTCATAAAATGCAATACATATATTTATAACATCTATTATTTGGCTATTTTCCTTTACAGGAAATGTAGAATGAACTATGATTTAGCACTTCACATGGAACTATTACAAATGTTATCAAACGTTAATAAGATAAAGTAGTAAATTGAAGAAATGTTTTCACGATGCAGCTTAATCACAGACTGGAGTATTTGTGGAGAAAATCCCACCTCACCTCTGTTTTAATTCTCTTGGGTGACGGCTCATCATTGTCCTCACATTTGGATCTAGAATTGAAAAAGTAGAAGGTAAGCATGTGCTGATTTACATAAACTTTACAAGAAGGGTAATCTAATTACAAATTTAAAGGGACAGCAAAAACGAAATATTTTTTCAGACATCAGTGAATCAACCAATATTGGCTCATTGATGTCTTTAGTTTTGCTAAATACGTTATTTCAGTCAGAAAATGTGCTCATTTGGCGTCCCAGTGGTTGCTGTGAGTTTCTACGCAGACAGCACCTCTGGGTCTTCTAGGCACCGGCATTGTGAGTCCCGTTTACTCTCCACTACTGCCAGGTTCCGACCCTGACAGTGTTAGAAGGGACAATTTTCTACTTTGTGCTAACAAAGTATTCAAAGCATCCTTATCAGATGTGAATTTCCAAGCTCTTACTTGCTGGTTCTGTATGTGTACTTATAAGTGACTTCCCGGGAGATCTGTCGTGCAAGAGTGAAAAGCTCATCCCTTCTGGTCAGCAGAGCAATGTCCTTCATGCAAAGTTGAGCTGCAGCTTCGTTCACTGTTAGCTTAAAGAGAAAAAAAAATGCTCAAATTGTTAAGAGGCTTTTTGGATGAACTAAACTACTAAAAGCGCATTACTGTTAAAACACAGCCATATGTTTAGTGACCTAAGTGTGGTGGTTGAGTAGTAAAGGACATCAAATATCACACAACTATCTCATACCTACCAAAAGTTCCTGTGTCCAAAAGGGGACACTCATGTTGAGGGTATAACAAGAGCTGGGGCGAGTTGCAAAAGTGGGCTGGGGGCTTGCCACCTAACTCCCTTCCCCAAACAGCCACCCTAGAATGCTATGGGGCACGTCTGAGCTGCAAGGAGGTTTGTCACAAACTTTCATTGCTTTCTCACCTCCCTGTGACAGTAAGTAACATCAGTGGATTTCCCCCAACTGGCACAGCTCCCAGAGACAGCAGCAGGACAGTGCATGAAAATCAGGACTGTCTTGCGAAAACTGGTGGTATGCTGTCTAGAAAGGATACTTTCGGGTCTGAAATAAAGGATGTTTATTGGAACATCAGTTCTATTCTACATTACCGAACTCAGCTCTGTATTTTATGGACAAAAGGTGTTTTTCCCCCAATAAACTTTCCTTTTAAACACACAATATAGTTGTGTTAGCTATGCATTAAGAAGCTTAGCCCTTCTTGGAAGCAACATATGTTAAGGGTCTTCATAGCCTATAGTTAATTGAGTATATCTCACTGAAATACACCTCATAGGAAGATGAACATTTTCGTACTTGATTTAAGGAAAGAACAGTCAGCTGGGCGAGTCAGCCAACTGGTGGGAGTGCTACACATTGGTATCTTCCTAAGAAGCTGGAAAACATAAATTCTTTCTTTTTTTTTTAATAATCCCGTTGAAGAGATTTAGAGCATTTCCAGCTCTGACATACCATCTACCAAAGGCATACCCATGTCATTTAATGCAATTAATAGATTTTATGTGAAAACTGCTTTTGAACCTATTTAACTATTAGCCCAATTAGTTGAAACAAACTTTTCATGCTCTGTGTACATGGATTTCGAAACATGTGCATGTGATTCTAGCATAGGAGATTTACATGATTGCAATTATGTCTGAGTTTAGTGCAGTTTATACATAGTTAAATTCATCAGAATTCAGGAATATATTTCCTGCAGACTAAATCCATTCCTAAACCCACGTACAGTAAAAACAATTACATTGAAAATCCCCCCCAAAAAAAAAAATCACATCTGAACTGTCAGAGAACCAAAAAACATTGTTTTATTTAACAGCCCTGTGTAATTTTACAAAACACAACTTCTTAGTTCTCTGTATAGAACCCTGCCAATGGAAACGTTCTGCAAAAAATTCCCTTGAAGACAACTGTCACATGCTTTTTGTTAACCATTTCAGCGTGGACCACTGAAACCTATGTTTACCTCATGAAGTGTTAGGTGTTTTCCATCCTTTCTTTTGGAGTCAAATCTTCCATAGATTGCACTGTATTTGCGTATTTCATCTTCTCTGCGCGGGTCTTCATTTGACATCTCAAAGATATGTCCAATCATCTTCCCCATCTTCTTGTTGGTCTTCAACAATTCTTTCACTTCAATCAAATCACTCTTGGGCAATGAAGGGATCAACCGTTCAACGCATTCAGCAACAGAGAGTGCTGCTGCAGCGTCCAGCGTTTCAGTAGTGTCTCTAGGGGATGCAGGTGAACCTAAGTCAGCTGGGGAGAGGCTGTGTTCACTCTCTGTGGTATGGTGGCTTGGCCAGTGCCGCCCTTCACTGCTGGTCTGTAGAGGAGAATTTCCATCAGACTTCCCAGGGCCCACACTTTGCACACATGTTGTTGCTGCACACTTTGGGATCTTTAAGTGTGGTTCCCTGGTATTGTTGTTCCTTTCATAACTGCTTGAGGTTATTCCAAGCAAAGAAGGGGAAGATTCAGGGAGTTTATATATTGGGATACTACTGACTGGTAAGGAGGTTAGAGGCTGGTTAAAAAGACTCGGGTTAGTAACCCAATCTCGCAACGCCTTTTGCAGTCTTCTAACATGAAGAGGTTTACTGGCCATTCCAACCAATGCCATTATCTCAAGGAACTCCTCTTCTCCTGCTTCACAGAGCTGCTGGACATCATCCCCTCCCTGTTGGATAAAGGCATCAAAATAAGACAGGAGGTTGGCACGTTGTAATATCCGGTACAGCTGAAGCTCTCCCAGGGTTCTAGGTAATGAGGTTGCCATGGCTGGTCAACAGGTGAACCTGGGAAAAAAACACAAAGAACTAATAATTAAACAAAAGTATTTTTTTACAATTTAATGACACACATACCTGCGGCTTTTATGTCTAATGGTTAAAATACATTGTCAGTGCTGTTACAACAACATAGTTACATATTTTTCGGGAGGCTGAAAAACATAGGCCCATCATGTTCAATCTGATGTTCAATATACGTTATATCTCGAGCACTACTTCATTCTGAAAACAGAATTTACTCAATATACAGATCCAAAACAAATACACAACATATTAAAAAAAAATCAAAAAACACTGGAAACATATATAATATCAAAGGCTGACTAGAAGCCTGTGGGAATATCCAGATGTTTCAGTTTGAGTACTCAGGAGTCTAACAAGCAAGACATTTAAATCCTTTGTCCTTTAGAGAATGTCCACTTAGTGTCACATCAGAAAGAGTGTGTAGCATATATAATATAAATATAACTATTCAGCCCTTAACCTAAATACCGATTCTAAACTATTACTAAAAATTCTGTATCATGTTATAAGGTGCCTTTTAATTTGTCGTGTATCTCTCTGCTAGTACAAATCTATAGATACCAAGATGATGACACGTTTCCTTTTCTCACGTACTGATTAAAATCATTCAAATCTAATATTTGTAAGATTAAAACATAGAAATGTGAAGTGCTGAGAGACCCTGGTACCTAGTTCACTTGATTTCTGTTTTCACAATAAAGGATCTTTAATTTTCAAGACATTCAAAAACATAATTATTGCTTGGGTGTGTTAATTAAAAAAAATATAATTGGATCAGAGCAGGTTCCCGGTAATCATGTAAAGCAAAACCTTGCCAATACAAGCAAAATGTTTCAGGATGTGAAGAAACGCGAATGGATCCAATTTTATCAAACAAAGTAGAATTAAATACTAAGAAATCTTTGATCATCACTTGACAAAATAGAGATTAAAAAAAAAAGTCCAGCTGAGGGGCAGAACCTTAATGTGGGAAGAAACTGCTCTCATCTGCCACAAAAGCAATTCTTGGCAGCTTTTGATGAACATATGAAAACACTCCTCGTTGATTGACCCTCAAGGTCGAGCTTTGATACTTTAACATCCACCATGTGTGTAGCCTGAAAAGAACATTGATAGACAACACAGAATACATGTAAAAGTCAGAGGTTGCTACTACCTTCTAGCAGGTGAACAGAACCTTTAATGATAGAAACATGTAGGCTTTAGCATAAACAGGCATATATTTTCACTGCTGCATTGCTACTGAAATTAATAAAGGACAAAGTTTACCAGTTCCAAGACGTTCCAAATTGAGCTGATCCACGTGAAAACCTAGAACCCTTTCAAACTAATGCTTATTTTCCCCAAAAAGTAGAGGAATTTATAATATGTAGTAGAATTTCCGTTGCCCATATCTATCTCTGTATTGTTATTATATCAGGAGAACTTGCTCTTATCAATATGTTAAGGAAATACACACCAAGCACAGCAAGTTGGACTATGACATTGTAGGGATCCATACCTACCAACCAGCCTTAGTCCCCTAAACATGTATACATATATATATAAATATATTTATACACACAGTATATATATATATATATATATATATTATATATATATATATATAGCTAAGAGTGATATCAATATACACACACAACATGATGTCATTTCTGGTATTGCCTAAATGTTTGTGTACAATACAAATGTCAAGGAGTGGCTTTCCACATTTATTGTATATTAACAGATGAAAGGTTATTTGCCATTTACATTATTTTTTCACCCCATTGATATAGGCGGATTCCAGTAGCAGGTTAACTTCTTTTTCATTCTTTGCAACATATTTTGTAACTGGTGCAGAAAACGGTTAATAGGGGAAGTGTAGCTCAGTCCCCTAAAAACATAATAGGTATTTTATAGAAACAGAATTTGACAAAAGATAACTTTCACTCAGCCCATAAAATATGCGTGCAGTTAAGTACCGTAAAACCTCAAATCTTATTTGGTCCTTGGGCACGTCTTAGACTCCCATGAATGTTTATATGTGAAGTATATGGGATACTATGAGATACTCCTGCTGTCTTAGAAGATAAGAACGGTTCCGCCGATCTAGTCTGTCCAGTTTTCCTGATTTAAGTCTCAGGTCTTAATAAGTCTTTGATTCAGGATAGATTTATGCCTATCCCATGCATATTTAACCCCTTAATGACAAAGCCCGTATGTCTACGGGCTCAAAATGCATTGTTTTAAATGGGTTTAGGGACCGCCCATTGTCCTTAAGGGGTTAAGATCCCTCACTGTATTAGCCTCTGCCACTTCTACTTGGAGGCTGTTCCACTTATCTACCACCCTCCCAGTAAAGTAAAATTTCCTTTCATTAAATCAAATTGACATATAGTGTGTTAAGATGCTAACGGTAATTAGACATAAAAAACTGTGTTGTGTTAACTTTTTTAACACAGCATATGGCATTTGCTTTAATTTCTGCTTAATGGTATAACCAGACATGTACGGGTACGTTTTTTGAGTCTCAACACATTGCTATATAATTCTGTCAAGTACCTTGCACAGGAACTGTCTGATGAGACAATATTAGTCACCCAACTATTGTTCTAAATAAATTAGGCAGCCTTTAAAAAGGTGAGATCTGAATCACACAGACTGAGCCGGACGTACATGCGTAGTTGTTTTGTTCTGCAAACATATATCCAAATAATTGATGGCGTCATACACCAACATATAAAACTGCCGTATGAAAAAAAAACAAACAACGAGGGATTATAAACCTTTAGAAAAACAACTATTCCCATAACTAAAACTCTCAGCACAGTTAACCAATCAACAGCTGGTATTAGAAGTCATGCGATATAACCGAAAATTCTGTATTAAAGATATGTTTTTTTATGTTCTATAATAGATCATAGTTTGCATAGAGGGGAAAAAAGTATGTTTACGCTAAATCATTTGTACTGACATTGGCTTTTTTTAATCGTGGTTTGGATAGACAAGTATCATACATCTAGGATAAGCTTTGGTTTAGATACTGAATAATCATATCTATACCATAACAGTGCAGGGATGTTAGAATTTATATGTCTGGACTTTTCTGGTAGGAAGTGGTTAACTGTGAGATTGATAAACCGCTGTGTTTTTTTTCCTAAGTCCCTTGGTCACAGATTTTGCAGGCTTCTCTTCCAGCAAAATGATTTTTGGTCTGACAATACAAACAGTTGCTGAAAAGAGAGGCTATAAAAAGGATGATTTACTACTTTTCAAAATCCAGCCTTCCGCCTACACCCAGAGTCCTAGATTTTCTCTGGGAATCTCCCACGCAGGGCAAGTATAACCCACCCTCTCCCTGAGGCCATGCACAAAAGAAAAGAAGCCATCTGCTTCCCCCAAAAATATCATTTATTCCGAAATAATGCTGACGGTGTTCGGTACAGAATTTACAAGCGTACAGTCAAACCCTTGGTACCCAGGAGCTTACAATTTCACTTGGCCAAGTTCAGACACTGCAGTAAATGATTTAAGCCAATACCATTGTTACAGAATAATGATTTCAGCTGTCGCAATATACTTCAGTACACGGTGACGTGTGTCACACAAGGCACCTCATACGTATTAAGTAGATTCCTATAATTTGTTTGACCATACTTTTTGTGTACACCTTTACTTTCTAGAACAGATTAAACATGGGCTGTAAACTCAGATTTAAGTAACGTATTGTCTGATTTACTGATACACTGTATATATGTATATTCACAAAATATATATATTCACAGAAGAAAAAAAATAACCCAAATCAACATTTGGCGTAGTTCTTCTAGGTGGACTTGTACACAGTATTTTAAGGAACTCGGCAGATGTTCCATCCATCTTGAGTAATAACCAATGTTCTTCTGTGGATTTAGGCAGCCCCGGTTGGTTCTCTATCTCTTGCTCTAATCCCAGACAGGCTCGTTGAGATCAGGGCTCTGCAGGGGGGCCAAACCATCACTTCCTGGATTCTCTGCTCTTTGCACTGAAGAAAGTTTGTAATTACTTTGGCTGTATGTTTGGGATTCTTGTTATGCTGCAGAATACATTTTGGGCCGATTGGATGGCTACCTGATGGTATTGCATGAGGGATAACTATCTGTCTGTGCTTCTCAGAAATGCAGCACTAAACTTGCAAGAAACCTCCCCCAAGCTTCACTGTTGCATGCAAAAAAAGTATTCTTGTACCGCTCTCCAGCCCTTCAGGAAACAAACTGCCTTCTGCTACAGCAAAATATCTAAAATTTTAACTCATCAGTCCAGAGCACCTGCTGCCATTTTTCTGCACCCCAGTTCCTGTGAACAGTTGAGTCACTTTGTCTTGTTTCCACCTATGGCTTTTTGGCCATTTCTGACCAGACTTATCCGAATAGTAGATGGGTGTACCAGAGCGTTTTCTGCCAACGCTGAGCTGATGACACTGCAGGGCATCTTGCGATTGCAAAGGGTAAGCATAACGTGTCTTTGATCTGCTGCACTAGGTTTCCTTGGCCGGCCACCGCGTCTACAGTCCTCAACATTGCACAATTCTTTGTGTTTCTGCAAAAGAGTTTGGACAGAACTCCTGGGGTCCCCTGTCCACCCTGAAATTGGGGAGACCTTGCTGATGCTGTATAACTACCGTGTGCCTTGCCATGGTGTATGAATTTTAACATTAAACTGTCTTCAGGAACATCACCTTGCTATTGGGTTTGGCTGTTCCTCACCCAGTTTTATTCCTCCTACACAGCTGTTTCTGTTTTGGTTAATCATTGTGTTAAAACTACATATTAAATAGATGATCATTTGGTATAATTGTTTAATCATACACCAAACTATATGCCAACTTTTTGCAATTATACTTAGAAGAATTGATGCTGTTTTGAAGGCAATGGATGGTCACACCAAATACTGTTTTGACTTACATTATAAATACTTCCACTTATATCTATGAATTAAATTTTGGATTTGGGAGACCCACAAATATTGACATCTAGTTAAACTAATAAGATTCAAATAATTACAACCCTGAGATAATTTAGTCTCTGAAAAAAATGTACTTAATGTACATTATGATGCTGTAAATCAATAATATTAATCATAATAACCACATGTATATTCTCCTTTCAAATTAATTGAACCATTTTTCATATATCTGTTAATTAAATACCTCACAGTAACAAAAATTGTAATAAGATCGTTACATTTAAATCTCCAAATACCAATATGCACCATCAAGCATGTATCTTCCCTTTTCACTGACATTTTCTCCAATACTGTTTCGCAGGCTTCGATGATCATGTCATACCCAGTGACCTCAGAGCTCAGACACTTCAAAATGGGGTGTGCTCTCCCCAAAGGACGTGCATGTCTGTACAAAGTCCCAATTCCCTGACTGAAGGGATGCGTTCATGGAAGGCTAGAAGTGGAAATTACTATAACATTGCTTTTCTTTGAAATAGTGTCACAAATTGTGATTTTGTGAAGGTGCACACATCATTAAATGACAAATTGAAAGCATAAGACATTTGACCTATGCATTGCACTAGGACATTATGAAGTAAAAGTAAAAATATATTTTGACTGAAAGAATATAGCTATTATATCTATGCCTATAGATTTCAATGATACAGACAGGCCTATGCTGGCCAGCAGGCACAGTGGGCAAATTCTCGATGGGTTGGTGCCCAATGGCACCTCCCAAATAGCTTTATTGCTGCGACTGCATGCTCCAAAAGCACAAGAGCGTAGCATGCCACAGCGTGTTTTAATCTCTAGTCTGCTTCTGGCAACTTACATTTTTTAAGCCCTGCTATTGTACAATGGATATGGATGCCAGGACGTGGTTCCTACTTTGGTATCTTGTCTAGGTGCCCTGTAAGGTCATAATCTAATATCAAAGCTATGGTACTTAAAACTCAGCTTTATATCCTCGTAAAGAGAGAATGGTAAATAGAAAGTAGGTATCCAACATTTATTCCAATAAAAAAATCTATCCTAAAGTTTATATTACTTTTTATGTTAGATGTATCTCTTTAGATTTGAACTGATATCCACAGGACAACTTTTTTGTCCCCCTAACATACGGCTTGGCCCAGCATAGGAGGTGCCACTAGAATTGTAGTTTTGCATTAAAAGACATTGTTATACAAAGTACAGGTGTTATCATATGATATGTCATATAGACATACAGAAAACATAAATGTTCCTGTAGGAATAACAGAAAGATGGTAGGGTATATCCACCTTGAAAGATCAGAATTAATTCTGATGTATTTTGCAAGGGTTGTATGCATGATCACGCTGTCCAAAGGAACTCTCAAAAATAATTTAAGGTATTATTTATTGTATTTTCTAAAAGGTTAACTCAACGAAACAGTTCCAATTTTTCCCCAGTTGAGTTAAAATAAATGGGAACCAATACTCAGATTTCAGTTTGCTGTCTCTGTCACCAATTGTTACATCGCTGGATGGCACTTATGACAAGATTACTACAAGTGAGCATATAAACTTTGAACATGGTATGGTGTGATCATGTCACAAATTAGGCACAGAACATATTCATAATGGGCACACTACCTAGGTGATAAAGTCTATATATCCTACAATACAGTGAGTAATAAAACAAAGTACATTACAAAAACAATGCATTGGGTATTAAAGGTTACATGTGATATAAAAGGATTTTATAAGGTTTGACCACAGGGTGGAATATATTGATTAGAGTGATGGCAGTTATAGTCACTCTCAAGGAAAGTCAATTTGTGGCCAGGTCTCCATATTAACAAGTATGAAGGGCAAAACCTAAACAAAATGAAATATGTTCATGACATTAAAATCCCAGTCATTTTAAAATAATGGCACAATGAATGTTCGAGAGTGAACAGAAAATATAGAAAGTTTTAGTATAGATGATCACATTACATTTGACATTCCATCATTCAAGTTATTACACTTCTGCTAGACTGTTTACTACCAGACCATGGAGCTCTGTTCTATTATATAATAATAGCACCAGGGGCTGGTCTGAGGGGCAATGGCCCCCTATACTGATCCTAAACTCTTAGAAAAGGGCCTGTCCAAGGTGAACCTGACAGTGAAACTTACAGAAGCAGCAATGCAGCAGGGTCACATGACCCCGTGGTGAAATCATGATTGCTTGCACACAAAGAGCCTCTGGGAGAGAGAGAGAAAGGGTAAGGGAGTGAGAGAAAGGGTAAGGGAGTGAGAGATGAAGGGAGGCAGACACAGAAGGTGCAACTGAAAGAGATAAGGGAGTTAGAGAGAGAATGAGTATGTACGCATATTTGCATGTTACAGTGAATGTGTATGTGTTAGCATTAGTGTATATGCGTATGTGTTAGAGGGAGTGTGTTCATGAGTATGTGTAAATGTGTTAGCTGGTGTTTGTGTTATCATGAGTATATATGTGGAAGTATGTGTAATAGCATGGGTGTGTGTAAGCATGTGTATGAATGTGCAAGTATGTGTGTTGTTATGAGTGTGTATATTTCAGTGCAAGTGTGTTAGCATGAGTATGTGAAAGTGGTTGTGTATTAGAATGAGTGTCTATACATAAGTGTGTGTTTTAGTATGAATTAGTATGTGTAATAATGTGTTAGTATGGGTCTGTATGGGTTAGCATGTGTGTATGTGTGTTAGGATGAGTATGTAAATGTGTGTTAGTATGTTTGTAGCATGGGGTGTATGGGTGTATGTGTAGGAGAGTGTGTAAATGTGCACCAGTGTGTATGTTATCAGGGGCAGCAAGGGGCCAAATTGTACCAGCCCTAAACTGAATTGGCATTGTCAAGTTAAGAAGTTACGTTTTCAAAAATCAAATATTCAGTGAATCATGATGGACTCAAAAATCATGAGCACAAGCACATGGCGGTATCACTAAAACACACCCAGCATGTCTGATACAATATTTATTTGATAAGCAGAATATATTTGTGTAATATTGGATGGCAACAATATGTTTGTTGAGATATATATATCCTATATTAAAGGAATTGTGTCATTACGCAAACATAGGTTGTTGAAATATGGAATTTGTAACTTGAATGGCACATGCTGAATTGTTTAAAAGTTGTTGTTTTATGGCTCAAAATATATAAAGAATTTGAAATCATTATATTATTTACTTTTTGACACATTTTTTACACATATACGTTACATTTATGTGATGCAATGGTATAAAAAAGTATATTCCAATTTTAGTGCTTTATTGATCTGGAAACCCTGTGTGCACTGACTCATTTTCCATCAATAAGAGCCATCTTTCTCGTTGCTCATGACAAAAGAACACCACTTAGGTTGGGTTTAATGTCACTAATAGTTCTATCACCCTTTTTGTTTTCTTTGGAGCATTATTAATAGAATATATCTCCCAACATCATCTAATTAAAGAGGAATTGATTACATTATGTGAAATAGATTACAGGTAGATTCAGGCAAATTTGACTCCAACAGTACAGCGGACAAAATATTTAACTATGCAAAATACTAACAGAGTATTTATAATGCATAATTATATAAAATATTCCTAACGCTAACACAATGCAAAAAATGGTTAACCTTAATATAATTCCTAGTAACCGAGGGCAGTGTGACTGGGGATCAGTGTTCACTAAAGTAACATTTCTCACATTGTTTTAAGAAATAAGGGCTACTACTTTTTTGTATGTTGTTAAATGCTGTACAAAATGAAATCAAACCCCTAAAATCAGCATTTGATCTACATCTGACATAATCAATAGAACATAAAAATGCATGTATTTGAGATATTTCCAATAAAAGGTCTGCACTTAAATTTCTTGTCCCTTCTCTAAGAAGATGAGGTATCTTGGATGACCACAGGGACTTATGTCCACTAAAGTAGTTGTTCTTCAACTTATCTGTACTGGAGATGACTTTTAAAAAAGCTTTGCCTTAATTAACCCCGTGTGATCACTGGAGATGTGTTGAGCCAAGTATAATAACTGCACTTAATTACCCCCCCCCAGACCCCAACCAGTGGCATTGCATGGCTCACAGATGTCATTAACACTCTTTGACCACCTATTAAAATAATATAAGAAGAGGGCTTGAGGCAGTAATGCAAGGTACACCTTTGTTGCACTCAAATTTACTAAACATTCAGACCTCACTTTAGCGGTTATTATAAACATTTCTAGTGATGGCAGGGGCGAAAATATTTTAAAACACCAATAACGTGCAGAATGTGTTTTGCACATCACATTTTGTATTTAAACAACATATTACTAATGTGAGTGGATTACTATTTCAGAACCCCATTCATTCCAGTCCCACGGTTCTTTCATACAATCCTGGTGGCACCCTAGCACATACGAAGAGAACACATAGTCTTATTTTAACACAGAGCTTACTTAAATATTGCAAATAAATATACGTTATAAATGTCCGTTGCTCAATAACAGCTTTCAATATATCCCAAAATGCTCCCGTGACATTCAAATCCGCTTCGCTCAAATCATACCAAGGGGATAGTGTCATAGACATATAGTTCCAACATGTCACTGCTAACATGTAGATACAATTCCCCGCGCAGACAACAATACAGAAAACAAATAAAACTCTAGTGTATATTTTATTATACAATGACGACCGTCCAAATAAATTGTTACATTATTGATCTCAAATTATTTCCCCATGATAAATGCATGTATCTGTGGATGCATAAACTATTATGCTAATAGCATTTGGCACTGAATGACAGAAGATCAAAGTCACTATTAACTAATCACATCACTGCATGTCACACATCACTAAAAAAGACACAGTGTTAGCCTATGGGACTATGCATTACTATAGTGGGATTATCCCTGCTGTGCACAAACACTGCTTATTCTACACGATCTCTATACGTGTCACAGCTACTCAGAAGATAACATCATTACACTATCCCCTATAGCCTTTACTAAACTTAGAACTCCTGTGTGCTTATGCTACAATATCAAACGATTGCATTAAGTGTCTGATCCACTCATGCTCACTTTCATGCAACAGCAAGTTAACACAACACATATTACACATATTACACATATTACACATACAACACGCCAAGCAGATCGTTTACACTTGCGGGATACTACGGTCCCATCTGCAGCCAACCTGTTCCCCTGCATTCTACACCATGCCTATAACATACATCGCGTGTGGATATGACAGTTCACATGTGCACTGATCACACGTCATGTGCACAGGCTTTAAACATCTCTCCAATGCCACTCTTTGCAAACATCAAATAGGACACAAAACACATTATCCTTTGCAGCGTTAGTTGCTATGAAGATTCTCGTGGTGTCAGTCTATAAGTGCCCTATGCAGATCACACTTACTTTTGTGATGATCACCCCTGAATATGCAGGTTTATTGCCAGTGCCCCTAAACACAGAACTTCTGCCCCATCCAGATGGTACCTGCCCCTTCCCTTCCTAAGCACAGGTTACTTGGATGATACTTTGTTACAGAGCTATCCCTTGCTTTCAGGGATCTAGTAAAACCAGCCGTGGGGGTGTCTCTACTTGTCTTTGCATGCAAGGCGCGGGAGGCTGAGCGATCACCCCACGTCCACCCCCCCTCCGCTTAGGGCAGGGTTGGGATATTCCGCTCTTGCTACACAGCACAGCTCTTTCTCTCTGTCTCCCTCCCACACAGGACCCGTGACGCAGTTCCTGGCGTGGGAGGCGGCCAGGGCGTGGGTGGCTGCTGCTTGCTTACTGCATGGAATACCAAACATCAAATCACACTCCAGCAGGGCTAAAGGAACAAACTCCCAGGGAGGAGGGAAGGAGATTAGGAATGAAATAATAAAACGAGAGAAAAAAAAAAAAAAAACCTAGGCCATTACCTCCCATCCTCCACCCAAAGCTGCACCCATTCTGGCCTGGAAGTCATGTAATCAGATGAGTGGAATTGTCTCCCACTTGTATAGTCACAGTGATCTGTCTGTAGGTGGTGGGTGGGAATTGGAAAGTGGAGAAGGTGTGGTGGGTGAGAAACCGTGCAGATGCTGTGCATGAAACCACTGGTGAAATCACACTATATAGTATGACGCGTTTATTAACAACTAAGAACATAAATTCTAATACACTTTAAAAAAAATAATAACGATAATAATATTTAAATAACGTTTAAGCAAAAAAAGTTATATGTAAAAAAATACATATGATGCACATTAAAAAAAACGTATCTCGTTTAATTCTTGTTGCACGTTTTATTTGTTTTTAAAGCAATAGCTTATTTATTTAAGCTTGGTGCATCACCCAGATCCCCCCACTCTAATATCTTACTATATAAATAAACTATAGCGTTTAATCAAAATTTAGATTGCACTGAAATGTTAATTGGATCATTTTTAACCCCTTAAGGATGGAAACCTTCATTTCCCTCTTTCCCATTTATGTTATACAAATTATTTAGTTATTCTTCTTTTGAAATCATAGTCTTACCTATACACTGCACAAGAGCAAAAAAAAATTCCCTTTGTTCCCTCATTCACTAAACCATACCTCGCTTTTCCTTCCTCTCTGTGAACTATAGATCAAATAAACAACACATGAAAACCGCACTGGCATGTATAGATCACCTGACTAAGACATACAAACCCTATATTTTCAGGTATACATAAATAATGTATGGAAACCTGGCATAGCAGGTATAGATCAACAGAATAACACACAAACACAGCTTTGCTGATATAGATCAATTGGAAATCACATATAAACTCGGCATTAAAGGAATACATAAAGAAAAACCCCTAAATTACAGACATAGATCACAGGTTGCACATTCCAAAGGCCAGCCCTGGCATCCACATAGAATTTAACCAGCACCCAGATTACACACACAAATTACAGCCCAGCCTGAGCCAACTTTGTCCCCAAACAGCCCAGCGTAGGACATCCTTGTCCACAAACAGCCCACCCTTTGCCATCTTTGTCCCATAAACACCCTGCTTGTGCCATCATTGCCTTTCCCCAAATCACTTAAACATCCATGATACACACAAACACTTATACAGTCACTCACTCATTCACTCTTTCATTCTCACAATCATTCTCTCATTCTCACTATTACCACTTCTCACTATCTACCCCTCTCCTCCTTCTCACTATCTACCCCCCTCTAGCACTTCTCCCCACTTCCCACTATCTACCCCCTCTCCCCACTTCCTACTATCTACCTCCTCTCCCCACTTCCTACTATCTACCTCCTCTCCCCACTTCCCACTATCTACCCCTCCCTTTGTAGTTCACTTACCTCGATAAAGTCCTGTGGTGCTAGCGCAAGGCCTCTGTCTTGCTGCTCTGCCGCAGCTTCACTTATGAGCGCCGGGATTTGATATCATATTCTAGCGCTCAGCATGAAGCGCCGGCACAGGGAGCGGAAGACATAGAGGGACGCCAAGTTGTTACTGAAAACTTTTTCACGAGCAACTGCTCGGCGCCCCTCTCTCCCTGCTGCCTGGGTGCCGTACACACCGTGCATCCACCTCAGCACGGCCCTGGCTTTGGAGATAGGATCGCGCTTAGGGTGACCACATTTTATTTCTACCATTCAAGGACACACTATGAAGCGCATGAGATCACACACAGGTGTGTGTATATATACCGTATTGGCTCGAGTATAGGCCGCACACGAGTATAGGCCGCATCCTAAAAGTTAGGTGCTTTTTTAAAGAGAAAATGTAATTTTAAGTGTAATAGATATGCTGCCACTATGTCCCCCCGAGACATGCTGCCACTCTGTGTGTCCCCCCCGAGATATGCTGCCACTCTGTGTGTCCCAAAGAGACATGCTGCCACTCTGTGTGTCCCAAAGAGACATGCTGCCACTCTGTGTGTGTCACCCCCGAGATGTGCCCCCCTCCCCTAGACTTACCAGTGCAGACTCCCGGAGTCCCCGGTGTCTTGCGGGGCCGGCGGGGGACATCTATTCGACGCAGAACAGTATACAACTTCCGGTGCCGGAAGGAGGATTGTTAAAGCTTACTGCGCAGCGAGCGTAAACAACCTCCGCTGCCGGCACGTCTGCACGATGTGCTTTAACATTCTCCCTTGGGAATTCCCAGCAAGGGAGATTGTTAAAGCACACCGAGCAGACGTGCCGGCAGCGGAGGTTGTGTACGCGCATCGCCGTTGCCAGTGAACATTTGCACGACGCGCTTAGACAACCTCCCGTGCCGGCAATCCCCGTGTTACTTCAGACCTCGCTTTACTGATCCCTACCCGCCGGCAAATAATGCCGAACGCAGAGATATGACGTCATCCCTGCTCTCTGCAGCAATAGCCGGCGTGTAGTGATGAGGGAGTAGTAAAGTGGCACAAGAAGGATGGTGGAAGAGGTAAGAGATGGGGAGAAAAGGGTGTAAGGGCAGTGTATGTGTATGTATGTTTTTGTAAGCTTTTGTGTATGTATGGGCTGGTGTGTGTAAGAGCAGTATAGGTATACACTTTAATTATTGGAGATTTTAATTACCTGGACATAAATTGGGATAGAGGGACTAATAGTTCTGCAAGGGGATTCAGGTTTTTGAACCTGTTAAATGACACCTTCATGACACAACTGGTATAAGCACCAACTAGAAAGGATACTTGTCTGGATCTGGTGATAACAAACAATGTTGATCTTGTGTCTAACATTCAAGTGGGGGAGCACTTGGGTAATAGTGATCACAATATGGTCTCTTTTGAAATAAACTCAACTAAAACATATAATTTTAAGAAGGCCAATTTCAATAAGATAAGGGCAGCTTTACAACTTATTGACTGGCATAAACTCTTCAGGGATAAAAACACTGAGGAAAATGGAGTATTTTTTAAACAAATTGAAACCGATGTGGCTTAGTGGGGACGTTAATCAGAAAATAAAAAATAAAAAAATGGCTTTTACAGCATTTAAATCAGACGAATCAGAGGCATCCTATATAAGATATACGGAAGGTTAAGGAGGATCAGGAAAAAGCAGAAACTTTAAATAACTATTTTTCCTCAGTATATATTAAGGAGGAACCTATGGCAATGGATATACATAGGACTACTGAAAAACGTTTTCAGTCAAACTGTGAGTGGATGGCCCAGGACAAGGTGCTGCAGCAACTAAAGAAAGTTAATGTTAACAAGGCTCCGGGGCCTGAGGGTACTCACTCACGAGTACTTAAGGAGCTGAGTCAGGAAATAAGTGAAACTCTGTTTCTAATCTTTCGGGATTCTTTTCTTTCAGGAATTGTACCAGAGGATTGGAGGAAGGCAGATGTGGTTCCTATTTTCAAAAAGGGTTCCAACTCTGTGCCCGGAAATTATAGACCTGTGAGCTTAACTTCTGTGGTTGGGAAAATATTTGAAGGGCTGTTTAGGGATAATATTCAAGAATTCATTGGGAATAACAGTATTATTAGCATAAATCAGCATAGTTTTATGAAACATAGGTCCTGTCAAACTAATTTAATTGCATTCTACGAAGAAGTAAGTAGAAGTGTAGATCAGGGTGTTGCAGTGGATGTAATCTACTTGGATTTTGCCAAGGCGTTTGACACGGTTCCACACAATAGGTTAGTATTCAAACTGAAGGAAATTGGTCTAGATGCAATTTCTTGTTCTTGGGTAGAACATTGGCTTAGAGATAGAGAACAGAGAGTTGTTATAAATGGTAAATTTTCAAGCTGGTCAAAAGTGGTAAGTGGTGTCCCTCAGGGTTCTGTTCTGGGACCAATTTTATTCAACATATTTATAAATGACCTGGCAATAGGCATTGAAAGTTATGTTTCTGTCTTTGCAGATGACACTAAACTAGGTAAGGTAATACAGGGCGAGCGGGATATTACAGTGCTGCAGAGGGATCTAGATAGACTGGGGGACTGGGCACACAAATGGCAGATGAAATTCAAAGTAGATAAATGTAAAGTTATGCACTTCAGGGTACGGAACGCACAAGCAACCTACACCCTAAACGGTAGTGAATTAGGGCTCACGACAAATGAGAAGGATTTGGGAATTGTTATAGACAACAAACTAGGCAACAATGTGCAATGTCAGTCTGCGGTCGCTAAGGCCAGTAAGGTATTGTCATGTATAAAAAGGGTCATCAAGTCGCGGGATAAAAATATAATTTTGCCTCTGTATAAATCAATGGTAAGGCCGCACCTTGAATATGCTGTGCAATTTTGGGCACCTATTCTAAAGAAGGATATCATAGCACTAGAAAGGGTGCAGAGGCGGGCTACAAAATTAATAAAAGGAATGGAGCACTATAGTTATGAAGAAAGGTTAACAAATTTAAATCTGTTTAGTTTAGAAAAACGTCGCCTCAGAGGGGATATGATAACGTTATATAAATATATTCGGGGCCAATACAAACCATTGTGTGGAAATCTGTTCATAAACAGGACTATGCATAGGACACGCGGTCATGCGTTTAGACTGGAAGAAAGGAGATTTAGACTAAAGCAAAGGAAAGGGTTTTTTACAGTAAGGACAATAAGGATGTGGAATTCTCTGCCTGTAGAGGTAGTTTTATCAGAGTCTGTACAGACGTTTACACAGCAACTGGATGGATACTTGGGAAAAACATAATATTCGGGGGTATAATCTTTAATTATGGGGAAACAGCTTATTGATCCAAGGAGAAATCTTGACTGCCATTTTGGGGTCAAGAAGGAATTTTTTTCCCTGGTTAGTGCAAAATTGGAAAGAACCAGACTGGGTTTTTTTTGCCAAATTAACAGATATAGGAAAGACTGAACTTGAAAAAAATGGTTTTGAAATAGCAAAACGCTACTTGTACTAGTAAAATACTTTGGGGTGTCAAAATCTATACTTTTGTTCAGCAGTTTTTTTATTTATCTGGCTGCTATAGGGGCCCAACTCCCAGCATACCACATTTAAAAAAAAATCTTGTTTGGAAACAACTATGCATGGCATTCATTTTTAACCCTGTAAGCGACAAAATACCAGGTAAATGAGCCGTAGGGTACCTAGCGAGGGGGGAGCGGTCTGTCCCAGGTACCACTCACCAGGGGGGTGCCACTAGGCCAGCATCAGGTGCGCACTCCAGAGACGGACTATAATGTCTGCCTCTAGAGGAGCAGGCTCGGTTGGGGATATCAAAGACCTCCCTCTAACCAGCTTAAAATCAGTCAAGGGAGCGGGAGGTCTGTTAATGCAGACCTCTGATCCTGCTCCCTTGCATTGCGTGCGGCAGCTGCTGCTGTGCGTCATGTTTTAATGTCATATCCCTGCGCACAACACTGAAGCCGTGCCCACCGCATTCCGCGCTCACTGCACCGAAAGCACACAGAAGAAGAAGAGCCAAGAGAAAGGACGAAGAGGAGGAGGAAAAGTGACAGTGACAGAGAAAATGTAGGAAGGCATTAAGAGATAGAGGGAATGAGAGAGGGAGAGAGAAAGAGAGAGGGAGGGAGGGTGAGAAAGCATTAGTGTTTTAGAGTGATGGGAGGTATACTGCACTATTGTCAATGTCTTGTTCAGTGTATAGTGGTGGGAGTTATAACTCCCATCGCTCTATACTGAGCCAGACATTACATTATATGAATGCATATAGTGCCAGCAAATTCTGTAGTGCTGTTACATTCAGTCAGTAAAATTAAAAATCACATAAACCAACACAAAAGGAGAAGAGGGCTCTGCTCTTGCAAGCTTGCAATCTAGTTGACGGTGGTACAGCATAACTCCTATCACTATATACCATAAATGTCTGTCTCAGGGTGACCACATCGGTAAACGTTTTTCATATTGATGACCAGCCCAGATAAAATGCTGCTCTGTAGTATGAGGCATGTATAGACTTATGGAAGGGAGCCAATTAGTCGGTTATACATTATCCATACTGCAGGGCAGCATTTTATCTGGTCTGGTCAGCAATATGTAAAAATTATATGTGTCCTGGAACACATGGCTGATGTGGTCACCCTACTCTCAGTATATGACAGCAGTTATGCTGTACCACCATCCATGTCTGGCTCAGTGTATAGTGATGTGTGTGTGTGTGTGGTTGCCACATACAGGATACGCCCCAGGTGCCAAATACTCTAGGTATGTCCATACATATAAGCTGTTTCCAAAAACAGGACAAATACTTAAATACATTTCTGGAGCTGTTTTTTCTGATTTGCACTGGTTATATATCATTTTTATTGGTGAAACTGTAAAAACTTTGCACTTTTTTCATAATTTTCCCCACATTTTTAGATATTTTTCATATTAAATGATAGCTTATGTATATAATGTGTATGACTGTTATTTCAAAAGAAAGCCCTACTTGTGCTGAAAAAAAACGATATATATTTTGTGGGGGTGCACTAAATGAGTTAGTGGGCAGTGACAGTTGAATAAACCCATAGCAAAACACAAAAACTGCTCTGTTCATTTAGTACAAACCCTGGTCCTGAAGGGGTTAATATATAGACTTGTCTCATGGTGTAATAAGAGCATTGGTCTCTCTAAATACTTTTTTTTGTTACATAAGGACACAGATTAATTTTCTCACCTAGTGGTCAGGAAGCAGGGCTGCAGGAAGAGCTTGTCTCGCCCTGTATAATGCATAGTTACATTTCTTTAAAGTCTCCTCACTGGAGAAATCTACCAGTGTTGGCCCTTCACATTTAATAGTGGTGTGTAACCCATTGCTCTCCTTCAAACTCTTCAGCCAACAGTGATATTGGCGAGGGGGGGGGTCAGTGGGGGCCATGGCCCGCCATATGTGCCCTCAATTGCAACTGCGTACTTTTTTTGTGCAGCCGCAGGAAGAACTGTTGGAAGTGGAGAAGAGAGAGGAGCGCCGATCATGAATACGTTTTCAACAACCGCTTGGCGCCCCTCAGTTTCCTCCACGAGGCCTCTGTCTCAGTCGCGGTGCCGGCGCTTCATGCTGAGTGCCAGAATATGCCGTCATATCCCAGCGCTCAGCAGTGAAGCCGCGCACACCGTGGCACAGCCGTGAGCGCCTTGCGCTCCCACCACAGGACTTCAACAAGATAAGTGAACAACAAAAGGGAGGGGGGAAGAGAGGGTAGTGAGGATGAGTGAGAGAATAAATGATTATGTGAATTAGTGAGTGACTGTGTAAGTGTGTGTATCATAGATGTATAAATGATTTGTGGAAAGGGTGTTTGAGCCTTGGGGACCAAGATGGCACAGACAGGGTGTTTATGGGACAAATATGGTACAGGGCGGGCTGTTTGGGAACAAAAGTGTCTAATGCTGGGCTGTTCGGGGACAAAGATGGCAAGTCTTATGTGTGTGATTTGGGTGTTGGTCAGGTTCTATGTTGGCAAAGGGCTGGCCTTTGGGGTGTGCAACCTGTGATTTATGCCTGTAATTTTGGGGGTTATATCTATACCTTTAATGCTGAGTTTTTATGCGAATTCAGTTGATCTCTACATGCAAAGCTGAGTTTTTGTGTTATTCTGCTGATCTATATCTGCTATGCTGTTTCCATACATTATTTATGTATACCTGCAAATACAGGGTTTGTATGTCTTATATATATATATATATATAGTATATGTAGCATTTTATAATTGCCCCCTACTTTGGTCCCTGTCCCCCATGTGACGACCCTCCCCAAATATGAAAGCTGGAGACGCCACTGTCTGCCAACTATCCCTTTAGTGATTAAAACCTATGTGTGAAAGGGTGGCTCAAGCAAGGTCTGTAGTTGCCCTTTAAGTGTAATTTATTTTTGGAGTAAAAAAGGAATCATCATGGAGACACTTTAGCAACACTACCACTACAACTTCAAAGTGACTCAAACAAGCAGGGCAACCTTCAAGTCTTTCAAGTACCTGTAATGAAAGTAATGGTGAATCTGAAAGTCTCATCTCTTCCTTTTATCTGCCATTGAATACTTCTCTAGACCAGATGTTATCCAACCATATCTTTAATGAGAGCTACTCATGATTAATGTAACATTTTCAAAGTTTCCAGGGTTCCTTTTGTAGGGTAAATTGCATTAGACAGATATATATATATATATATAGAGAGAGAGAGAGAGAGAGACAGAGAAAGTATTTTTTCAGCAAAATAATGGAGCTAGATCTTCATTGGTTCATTTGACAGAAGGAAAATAGTGGATTCAGATTTCAGCATAATTTTTGGGAAAATAATCCTTAAAAAACCTTTTACAGCAGTCCACCCAAAGCATTAGGCAGACAACCCAGCTGCTAACGGCACCTCCTTCCAGCTGCAGCGGAATGTGTGGATGTCTACCCGCTGCCCCGACTACACACCAAGGAGTTGGAGGCACCGGTAAGTTTGGGGGGTGTTAAATGGGGGGGCATAAGGCATTTATGTAGGCTTTATGATATGCCTTTTAACCCCCTTAATGTCATTCTGCCTCCAGATATGCCCTTTAACCCTCTATATGGCGCTCTGCCTCCTGAAATACCTTATACCTCCCTATATGCCACTCTGCCCCATAATATGCCTTTTAACCCCCTAAATGCCAGGGGTATAAGGCATTTCTGGAGGCAGAGTGGCACATAGGGGATCAAAAGGCATATCATGGGGCACAGTGGCATATAGAGGGTTAAAAGGCATATCATGGGCACAGTGGCATTTAGAGGTTTAAAAGGCATACCATGGGGCACAGTGGCATATAAGGGGTATAAGGCATATCTGGGGCAGAGTGGAAAGCCTGGGGGCAGATGTGGATAATGGGGGGCAGGTTGGAAATAAAAGGAAATAAAAAACAAAAAAAATATTTTTCTCAATCATAGCTTTTATTAAAAAAATAGTTTACATAGTTTAAATGAATTAACATTTACTAGTAAAACTTCTTTCCTATAGGGTCGTCTTATATTCAGGCTTTTCCTTTTTTCCTAAATTAAAATTCAGACTTTGGGGGGTCGTCCTATAATTGAGCAAATACGGTATATATATCGGCAGCAGGGTGTAATATTAGTCTATATCGGCAGCAAGGTCTAATATTAATATATATCAGAAGCAGGGTCTAATATTAAAGAATAAAAAATAGCTGCGTTATTTTTAAATCATATTTCAATCATAGTCTTTGCCTCAAAGAGATAAGTACATATTATGTAGTTAAAAAATGCATGTCTAATGCATATATATATATATATATATATATATATATATATATATATATATATATATATGTAGCGTTTTATAACACATGTTATAAAATGTGCCCCCCCAAATGTGAAAGCTGGAGATGCCACTGTGCAGCCGGTGGATGTCTGCACGATGTGACGCCGGGACTCAGTCATAGATGCCCTGGCGGAAGTGCTGGCAGCAGCTGGGGTTGTCTGCATTGTGCGGGGGATCTGGATCCTGCTTGCCCACGGCAGGGCTAAATAAACAAAAAATCACCTGCCCGGCAGCCGGAACTGCATGCCCGGGCATCGGTCGATACGAATTGCGCATCCCTGCGCTAAACCCCGATTATAGGCCGCACCCCCACTTTAAAGACTTAAAGGGGGGGAGTGCGGGCTAAAACCCCTCTCCGTCCTAAAACCCCTTTTACAGTGCCTTTACGTCTACTAGCTGAGTCATTACGGGTGGTATTAAGGGTAGATATTTTTATTTTTATCACTATTTCCAGTCTAGGGCCAAGTCACTAGCATGCTTGGAGTAGAGTGCGTTTGTGACAGTGACAAAGATTATTTGTCAAGACTGTTTTCAATTTTCATATCAAATTCACCCCAATGTCAGACCATACAATGCCAAGAGAAATTGCAAAAAAACCCAAGAGTTACATCTCAGACTCTACAGGCCTCAGTTAGCATGTAAAATGGCAGTACAAAAAAAAGACTGAACAAGTGGTTTGTTTGGGAAGGTTGCTAGGAGAAAGAAACATGGCAGTACTGCTTAGGTTTCCAAAGTTGCATCTGAACAAACCTAAAGAAATTTGGAACAATGTCCTTTGGACAGAAGAGGCCAAAGTAGAAATGTTTGGCCATAATGCACAGCCCCATAACCGGACGAACAAATGGCATTTCCGAAAATGAAAATGTTGGATGAATGTTGCACCGAGACAGATGAATTACGCTGAATACGAAGAAAATTTTGCCCCTGAAATCGAAAAAGGCACACAAACTTTCTGCTGGCACTCAAGTCTAATATTTATATGCTCAGGAGAGTCTTGAAATATGTTGTGTTTAATTTCCTCCCAAAATTTGCATGATGTGAAAAAGTATAGCAAAAAAATCCCAAAATTCTGTGTTACCATTAGTCTGGTGCTTATTGTGGACCACAAAAATCACCAGGCAATGTGCTTTCAGGGGATATATAATTGCTTAGGGGAAGTATATCCCCAAAGCATGAGGTGCACCTTCCTCATGATTTGGGAGCCTCTTGTGACAATGGCATACTTTTTGTGTTTTCTTTCTTGTTTCAAGTAGCCCAGCACGCGGCATCCATCCCAACACATGCCTGATATGTGAAAAGGTAGAGAGAAAAAAATGCAGTTCCTGTTAGCTTGGTGATTGTAGAAGGCAACCTAGAGAGGAGAGTGGTGTGTCTTTAAAATGCTCTGGGCTGGGGGGTGTTTTCGGGAATATAGAGTTTGTAGGGGTTATTATTGGTTGAAGCTACTTTCTGCACTTGTGATTTTAGAGTCTCTCATGGCCGTGTAGTGACATATATGTGGCATCTATGTGTTCAGGAGACATGGGATATTATTTTTATCGTGTTCCTGGAACATAAAACCATTCTGATTAGGAAGATTTATGCTTGCTGTGAGCCACTTAGGTAATTATAAAATTATTATTATTACTATAATTAATATAATTGAAATAAAAATACTTCTGTGGGGCATAAATCCATCCCATGCCTCTCCTCCCAGTCCTCCCCTATCCAGTGGGATGAAAGGGGCAAATAAAATAAATAATACTAAAAAAATATTAAATACTAAAATCCAATCCACAAAGTTGACCAGTTAAAGAGGGTAAGGTCCATCCAAGGTAGAAGAAAATAGGAGGATGGCCAGGGAATCCTCAATGGAGGATGTGGCAAAAATGGGGGCGAGGGAGGATATATTTGGACACTATACCTCTCTCCAGGTTGATCTGATTAGTCCTGCCACCTCTGCCCTTGATTTTTTTGTTAATTTAATTTACTTTTACAGGTTTATGGGAATATAGACACATAACTTAACAACTACTCCAGGTTTATTAATGAATCTTTTTTTTTTTTAATTCACATACACTCGACTCTCCTACAGGCTCAAGGAAACAACCTGTCACACTTGATTTAAAATTACATCCAGCAGCATCTAATTACACTTGAAACATTTGACAAGTAGCAAGGGTGGCTTAGTTGATGATGACAGATGTATTGACCTCAGAATTATTTGTCAGAAATCTTTAGTCTGAATACCAATTGAAATGTAGATTTATAAAATGGGATTACACATGTGTCCATCTTGTTCTACTGAATTACCCAGAAATGGTCGGAGTATGCTGAACCAGAGTAGGTCAAAATCATTTGACACCTTCAAATTGTTTTACATCTGTCTATGTTTCACCTGGGCAGCTCTGCAACAAAGATTTAGGTCCCAGGTCCCAGGTCCCAGATTTGGCTCTTTATGTCCAGGGAAATGCGGGGATGGTGGCCATAGATGGTGGCTGAGCTATAGTAGTAAAGTGTGCATGCAGTTTGTGGAGTATGACGATGATCCAGTCCTGTCAATGTGGACTTTGAGGAAAGAACAGGGTGAGTGACACTATTTAAAGCAATTCTTTTTTAAGATCTATTTATATATTTTCACTTTTTCTGATGCAGATGCTGATGTGCCCTAATGACATCACTCTGAGCTAGTAACATAGTTTTCCTATTCTCTTTTGCATTTCTTTAGTTTCTTTTTTCTCTCACTCCTTACATTAAAGTCATTTTTCATATATCTCCCCTCTCTCTCTCTACCCAATTCTCTATCCTTTCTCTCATTTCTCACTTCTGTACAGTTCTCTCATTTTTCCACCCTTCTCTCCTTTCTCCTCTATTTTCTCTTCTTTCCTTTTTCTCTTCTTTCTGTATGTTCCATCTCCTCATTTTCCTGTTCTCCCCTGTCCTTTCTCATTTTCCTCTATTCTCACCTTTATTTTTCTCTCTCCTCTTTTACTTTATTACAAAAACTGTATATCCTTGAAATAGCTGGGGCCCAGGATGACTATCCTGTTTTGACCTATGAGAGGCACAAGTCTGGACATAAGCATGTAAAAACTTAAATAAATCCTAAACCAGAATAGGCATAGTAATGTCAATGGGGTATAAAACATAGGTAGCATGGCCTGATGATGGATGCTATACCCTGGCTTACCTGGAACATGAAAGCAAATACAAAAAAATATATCCCGTGTCTCCAGAACACAGAGATAAACATTAGATTTTTATGATTGACCCCCAAATCATGAGTGCTGAACAAATGTGGAAAAGTGAATCAAAAATGTGTACCTCATGATTTTGGGAGATGTCTCTGCCTCTGCAGAAAAGTCAGGGCATACATGTAACATAGTAACATAGTTCATTAGGTTGAAAAGTTCATCAAGTTCAACCTATATACCTATTGTGTCCCTACCGTGTTGATCCAGAGGAAGGCAAAAAAACCCTTATGAAGCAGATGCCAATTGCCCCATACCAGGGGGAAAATTCCTTCCCGACTTATATGGCAATCAGAATAAATCCCTGGATCAACGTTCTGTCCCTATTAATCTACTATCCATAACTTGTAATATTATTGCTTTCAAGAAACACGTCCAGGCTCCTTTTGAACTCTTTTATTGAGTTAACCATTACCACTTCCTCTGGCAGAGAGTTCCATAGTCTCACCGTCTGTGCTGGTGTAGAAACCTTCTTTCCTCTAGACGTAGAGGATGTCCCCTTGATATAGATACAGTCCTGGGTATAAATAGGTCCTGGGAGTGATCTCTGTACTGTCTCCTTATATATTTATACATCGTTTTTTCTAAACTAAATAACTCTAATTCTGATAATCTTTCTGGGTACTGTATTCCTCCCATTCCCCTTATTACTCTGGTTGCCCGTCTTTGAACCCTCTCCAGCTCCACTATATCTTTCTTTTACACTGGTGCCCAGTACTATACACAGTATTCCATGTGTGGTCTGACTAGTGACTTGTACAGTGATAGAATTATTTCCTTGTCGTGGGCATCTATGCCCCTTTTGATGCACCCCATGATTTTATTTGCCTTAGCAGCAGATGCCTGACACTGGTTGCTACAGGTAAGTTTACTGTTAACTAAAACTCCTAAGTCCTTTTCCATGTCAGTCGTCCCCAGTGTTTTCCCATTTAATACATATTCCCAACCTGGATTTTTCTTCCCCATGTGCAGAACTTTACATTTATCTGTGTTGAACCTCATCTGCCACATCCCAGCCCAAGCCTCCAACCTATCCAGATCCATTTGTAACCGTGCACTGTCCTCTATTGTGTTAACCACGTTACAGAGCTTAGTATCGTCTGCAAAGATTGATACTTTACTATACAATCCCTCTACAAGGTCATTAATAAATATATTACAAAGAATAGGACCCAAAACTGACCCCTGTGGTACCCCACTAGTAGCAGTCACCCACTCAGAGTATGTACCATTAATAACCACCCTCTGTTTCCTATCACTGAGCCAGTTACTTACCCACATACACACATTCTCCCCCAGCCCAAGCATTCTCATTTTATGTACCAGCCTTTTATGTGGCACCGTATCAAATGCTTTGGAAAAATCAAGATATACGACATCCAGCGATTCTCCCCGATCCAGTCTTGAGCTCACCTCCTCATAAAAGCTGATCAGGTTAGTTTGACAGGACCGATCCCTTGTAAACCCATGCTGATATGGAGTCATACATTTATTTTCATTGAGATTCTCCAAAATAGCATCTCTTAGGAAACCCTCAAACAGTTTACATACAACAGAAGTTAAACTAACAGGCCTATAATTCCCCGGGTCACTTTTTGTCCCCTTTTTGAATATTGGCACAACATTTGCAATGCGCCAGTCCTGGGGAACAGACCCGGGTACTGTGCTAGGGTACTGTGCTAGGGAACGAATACCCGTAGGAGCTTAATACACAAGCACCTACCGCAGTCAGTGCAAGGGTTTTATGGGTTGCGAAATCAAAACGCGCCCCTCGACATCAGCTGGCTCCACCCCATTGCCATAGCACTAACGTAGTTAGTGCCTTGCTAGGGGACCACCTCCACAGCCCCCACCAATGGAGAGCGCCTAGCGGATGCCCGGATACGCCCCCTGCTGACTGCACCACGGAGGCACTCACGCCTCGCGGTACACGACGCCAGGGATGCAGCCTCGGGACCCAGAGGATGTGGGGAGGGTCCAGGAAGGAAGGGACCCCCTGCATGACACAGCTGCGGGACATACACTGTATTAAAAGTGCTTAAGAGGTGATAGCGAGGCATTCAGTGACACCGAATACCCACCTCAGGACTCACTGTGACCACTCCAGTATGCAGTGATGTCACCATCAGGGGAACCATCCAGTTCCAACAAAATGTTAAAAAAAATTAAAAAGGTTTATTTTTATGAGCAAGTGCTAAAATTATCGCTGTATCTCCCTGAAAATCCTGACATGGAAAGAGTTAATATACTAACATTTTTAATACCCACGGGGTGTCTACTTTTAAAAAAATGAATGGTTTGATGGGGTAAATTGGAGTGGCAGGGTTCGAAGATGCCCCACATAGGGCATAGGCGCAGACTGACCAAAAGGAAAAAAGTGCACTTCCCAAATGTGGCCTTTTAGCCCCAAACAACCAGAGAAACCCCATGCATGGGTGGTATTACTGTACTCAAGAGATGTTGCTGAACACATATTGGGGTGTTGTTTGACAGTGACGAGGAGCCAGGAGCTGTAAATTCACATATGAAGTGGAGTGTAAAAAAACACACAAAAGAATACCACCACAAATTTTGAAAAAGGCTGGTCGTAAAATTAGTGCATGCAATTAGTGCTGGTTAAAATACCAGCATTTCAAATACACTGGAGTGTTTAATTTTCAAAAATATATGATTTGATGGGGGTAAATTGCATTGGCTGCCTTCAAAGATGTACCAAATAGCACATGGGGCAGAATGACCAGATTTGAAAAAAAATGGTTTTGAAATAGCAAAACACTACTATTTATTTCACTATAACTTGCCAAAAAAAACATAAAGCATAAAAACATTGGGTATTTCTAAACTCAGGACAACTGTAGGTCTACTTTAGCGGGGTTTTTTCAATACTTTTGTAGATGAGTAAAGATCTTTTCTCAAAAATACAAGTCGGAAAACTTGCTTTTATAAATTTTTCATCATATTTTATAAAAATTTTTTATAGGAAATTAGATGATATGATCAAAAAATGATAACTGAAGAAAGCTCTTTTTGTCCTGAAAAAAAACAATATATAGTGGGTTCACTAAATAGGAGAGGAGAGAATTACAGCTAAACACGAGCACCGAAAAAGTGGTAAAACAGTCTGGTCCTTAACGGGTTTTAACACTATATATTTCTGTGTAACAGATTGAATTTGTATTGTTGACTTTTAATATTGTTAATTAAATACCTCATGTTATTATTATAAACTGTCCATATTTTCATGTGTTAGAGCTCACACCAATTAATTTAATGTTTTCTTTTTGAAAAATGTAAGTAGGAAATGATCTAGAATGTATTAAAACAATTTTAGCTTAGATGCTGATGGGAAAATTACTACACTGCAAAAAAGGTGGCGTAAGCTATGGCTCAGATTGATTGTTCATTAGAGCTTCAGAAACGACAAGATGGCACATTTATATTAAAACACACAAACAACAGTTTATTGATTAATCACACAGCATCAATATACAATGTTCTCAAGTAATATATATATATAATTATTTATATAATTCTAAGCACTTTTCTGAATAACATTCACCTTTTAACTCATCAAATATCACATAAAGTTGATATAACATATTTAGCCCGAATAAATATATTGCACTTAAAAAGAAAATTCCATTAGGTGTCGCTTCATAAAGGCTTGACATACATTTTGACATAAAATTCCTTCCTAAAGAATATACTTCGTTTTGCAGACTCTGCGATCACCGCAACAGAACAAAATCACACAGCAAACCAGAAAAATGATGGAATTTTCTAGTCAAAGGAAAATCCAGTTAATAAGTTCAGTTAAGGCTGACTTCTGGCTTCAGCCGAAGTTGAATCCATCCTTAAAAACTAAAGATGGAATGAATAGGGGGATCAAGATGAAAAATCAATATTCAAAAGTGAATAAATCTGTGCTTTGCAAGATATGGTCATTCTCTTTGTGTACCCTGTTGCTATTTTAAATGGTAAAGTTTCACAATTTAAAAATGGATCCCTGTATTAAAAAAAGCTATCTGGATGTATCGAAAAACCCATGGCAAAACCCCCCAAGTTCCAGAATATCACATGATCAGGCCTCCCTTTTGAATATAAAAATATACACTTCCACGTTGGGGTTTCAATGCAGATCGGCTGTGTATATTTTTCTAGAGCCCACCATTAAAATAAAGTTCTGGTTACTTTGCCGTAGGTGAAAGATTTTCATGGAATTATCTACTGCCCGTACATCAAATGTGAAATAAATATTTGTAATAAAAGATGCTGTGACAAATATTTGGCACTTCAAATAGAACCCTATGTATGGTGACATTTTTCATAACTGTTGCAATCAAATACGTTCTAAAATTAAATTTAGAGGAAAACATTGAATTCCTGACAGTTTTTGTAGCACTATAATATTAAATACGAACTAATATAATAACAGCAGAGACTTCAGCAGACAATTACTTATATGTACAAAGTCTGGAATAGTGGCTAGGCTTGACATTGCGAAATTGTGCCAGATACCTGGCTAGCTCATGGGAATGAAAGGAGGCAAAACTTGATCCATCTATAACCCCGCACTATTCAGTACCAATATCTGCCGAGAGGGACTGCTGGCTTGCCCGGTACTATGTACAACCTGGCTGGTAACATAAAATCTCAAGCCATATTTTATTTATTAATATTTATTTACAAGCAAATGAAATATCAATTTCATAAGCCGATATTTCTGCTTGAGAGTGAGAAAACTGAGATTACTGCAAAGTGGCCCAAAAATTAAGTGTTTTAATATCTGCCAGATGAAATCAAGGAAAATAAGTAAAAAAAACCATTGTACCAGAGAAAATAAGGAAAGCTGAAACAATGTTATACTCTTACACCCAAAAGATCTAAGAATGTAAATACATAAAAATTAAATATATTTTCCGATAATTCAGAAGTCAGAACATCGGAATACCCATTTTTACAAAGTTTAAAGACCAGAATAAGATAGCACTGGATTTCAAAGAGCCTTATCTTAAAAAAGTCAATAAGTGGCAGCTTCACAGACAATCTCTTTGGAGTTGGATGTGGTAAAGTTTGAATAAACAGAATAAATAATAAAATATAATCTTAAAAAGGACCTCTATAATAATAATGGTTACTTTTAATAACAGCTTACTTTATGGGGCATCACATTTGTTCTGATGCACAATATCAAAGCAAACCGATTATTTGGCAGATGTTGATGATGAATGGTATTGAAGATCATTTGGCAACAATGAACAACCTTAAAAATTCCATACTGTGCAGCAACTTTGACCCAAGAAAGCTAAAGATGATGAGTACGGTAGTAGATACCCTAGACTGAATGTAGCCACAGTCATTTTTTTAAACATACGCAATCTTTACCTAGCTACAGATCATATAAAATATTATAGCAGTACTATCATAATGTATCAGTGATACTCACTAAATGCTATGAAAACCAATGTCTTAGAGGTGCAGAGCTGTTTTTGGGCCAATTGATTTCCGTGCCCATAATATCCCAGGAAAACAAACAAAAACCCTTAAATAAAATGACATTAAAATGACATAAATCTTGTGTTATTGCTAGATGTAGTATCTTCAGTGCACATGGACTGTGGGGATACTGATTCCTAGAAACGTAATGTTTGTAAAACAAACAAAAAAACCCATGATCCTCAAAAACTCCCTTTCCTACTGAAAGCGTAACGCCCACCTTTTGAAAATTATACAAAATCAGAAAATATAATAGGGGATAGAACATTATTTGAGCCATGTGCAAGGTAACAAGTCTCCATGCTCTCTTATGCTTTAAATCTCACAATAAATAATACACAGTTGTAATGAGTGGGTTAAAATAGTCACCATGTTCTATTCTTTTCAAATTATTGCAGCCAATACAGTATTGCATTTAGAGCATACTTGTCTTTTAATCGGGTGCTCCCGTTGTGTGTCTGTTATAAGCAGCATTGCATGCTTCCGTGTGGACATATAAGCAAAACGTAGAGATAAAAACACCTACAAATAATTTACAAAACGTGATCACATTTTGCTAATATTGGTATCTACAGTTCCTCAAAATTTTATTGTTATTGACTACAATTTTTCTATTTCCATGATTCGGATATGGTTTATTTTTTCATCCTCATGTCCAGCCATTGATTAGTAGAATAGATAGAGATAAACAAGATATTAGTGATGGCTAAAACATTTCCTCCATGATCCATGTACAGTCCCACTGATCATGTTTATTCCAGATATCCATGAACAGAACAGCTCTCACATGTTCTTGGCGAGGGGAAATGTCTTGGAAAGACTCATGGAAAACCAGCTCAAGGTTGTCTGCTGGTCTTAGGTTTTCTGTTTCACCATGCCTATTTACATTGTGACAAATGGAGAAAGAGCCTCAAGCTATGTTAGAAACAGGGGGATATGTCAATATGTGGGGAAGGCCTCACCAAAACTGTTTATTGAGACTGAAAAAATGTTCAGCTTTTCTAATGATACTCCTGTAAGATCAACGGACAAAAATATTTGTGTATATACATCATATTTGTATCTCCATTAATTTTCACGCCTCTCAGTTGATTGAATAAAGATTTTGGCCTATTGGTGAAATGCATGCAACGCTGCTTTCATATGCTGCGGTGGGGGAGGGGTCGTTAAACAAGCAGTTTTGTACCTTTCTACATCTCCTTCTTTATAATAGTGCGTAATAAACCTGATCATTACAGTTTTCCTCCATGGGCCAGTCTTCTATAGTTGACTCCAGTCACATATATTTTATCTGTGTTTCTTCATTTCTTCACTCCAGTCATACAAATGGTGTCATCACTGCAGAGGAGTGTCTGAGTCCCTGAATAGCAGCATAAGGCCCTTGCTGGAAATAGTGGTGGTACCTGGGCATGTGGAACGAAGGGAATGTTGGCCCGCTGCCTTGCATTGAGCTGGCTAGGGCCGTGGGGGTGAGTGGCATACCCAGCCTACTGTAAGGAGGCAGGGATCCCTGGATTGGATGGGAGAGCGGTGTGGCCAGGGAGGCAGTGCTGGTGCCCAGTGCTGTCAGGGATTGAGGGTGCTGGAATCCAGAAAAGCCTGAAGTAGAGGATACCCAGGAACTGATAGACAAGTTATCGGATGTTGTAAAGGCTGATCCTACAAAGCAAAATCAGATGATAAACAGGTGAGAAAAACAAACACTAGTAATATTTTATGTTCACATAAGCAACCTACAATGTATAGAAAAAAAATCATGCCTAAAATCATATAGAATCATATACAACATTGACATATTCTTTCTAAAAAAGCTTTCACCTTTCCACGAGAAGACACATTAATGCCTTATATATTCACTAACGTTCTTACTAGAAATGATCCCTAGTAGGAACCATGTGTTCTATCTGCAGTTTGATGCGTTACCTATGTGTGCCTTTCTTATTATACTTAAATTAAGTTCACACAGGCGCATATTGATATTATTAATATTTAGTAATATTAAGTGGAGCCGGCCCACTTTTCATTGGTTAATGCTTGACATTTCCCGTTTGTTGAAGGTCATCTCAGTTAATCAATAATTCTATTAATATAAACTATACTAATGAATCTTCTTAACAGTACAGTTTGTGCTGGGCATTTTTGTAAATCTAAAATTGTAATCCATGTGTGAAAGCTGTTCTTTCATATATGTTAAAGGATACACATAATAATAAAATGAACACTAAAAATGATACTAAAATTGTGTTTTGAACAATAGAACGTTGAACCAATGTTGCAATTTAATTCACCTCAATTTCATATTATTATTTTTTTATTACTATTAAACTGTATTATGACTCGACACTAATACTATTATAGCTGTATTATAGCTGATGATACATAAAAGAAAGTAGCTGAAATTCTTTTAGAATGTTCCATCAGATAATCTTCTCATAACTATCTTGCAACATTCCCCAAAGTGCTCATTCCCCAAAGTTAATTGTCAGTATGTCTAAATACATAGTTATATATGTGATTTTATGTATGTTAATTGTGTGTGACTGTATGCCTGAATATAAATTACTTTGTATGTTAGTTGACCACTGTTTTATGAAAGAAAATTGTATTTGTATTTATATATGCGCACACACAACAGGGTGACATTGCGGGTTTTATTTGTTTACTTAAGGAAAATGCATAGTCCAGGGTAAAATGAAGACTATAGCCTAGCCAATATGTTACGAGTGACAGTCCTGTTTTATGCATGTTTTTATATAAATAAAGAAATAAAACAGCAATGCCACCCTGTTGTATGTTCATGAGTATATGTTTGAACACACGACTGTTAAAAAATTTCATAAAATAATGTGTATAATATGACAACATAAATACATAGATTGATGTTGGGTATTGGTGGGAGGGGGCCCCACTATTATATATTTGCCACCAGAGCTTTAAATCAGCCCTGCACACAAAATGTAAATAAAAACATAATTTTCACATACATTTTCAATGAAACTGCCAGTACGACTCACCTCTGTTTTGCACTGCTTGACTATCTTCCCCCAAGATGTCATCCTCTGCTCCATATGTCCGAATAGGAGACCTTGCATACGAATGCTTCTGAATGAGACTTTCCACACTTTCCCTGTTTAGGGAGAAACTGAACATTGTTTATGTTCCTACAGGATGCCTGTTATGGCTAACAAAATGTCCATATTGTCAGTCCTAAAGTGGCATACCAAGTCTGTAAATCCCAAGATCATGCAGTGAGAAGGCAAAGGGTCATGACACAATGTGTTACATCATAACAAATGTAAAAAAAATCCTGATACAGCAACTCAAGATGACATGAGCAAGGAAGCTGTTATACGTAACATTTAACCATTTCTGCATAAGAAAATATGTGTAAACCGCATTGGTTGCTAGCGTGTGATCCACAGGGCACTTTTGGCCTTAGGGGTAATGACTAAGGTGACTTTCTAACCAATCGGTATATTATTTATGTAACACTCTTATTTGCAACAAGGTTATTATATTACATTTCAGAAAATTAGTTTGTGCCTTGTGATTTTATGAAATATGAAAAGCTGGCCTTCACCTATTTTGCCACTAGAGGGAGCTTTTTGAAAACTAATGAATGTATTTAGGGATACAGAGCCAGGAGTAGGGAGTAAGTGGATGGTTTTTGTTTCTGACAGTTAATGAGACAAACTATATTAGAGATTAGCTCGTTATTAGATTTCTAGGAGCAGGGCAAACATTTCCAGTAAATATGTCTAATAAACTTGAAAGACAAATAAGCCAACAGTTACAATGGAAAACTGACATTGGATTCAACACCGAGTCCATACATCTATCAGCAAATGTTCTTCAGATTTTTGTTACGTTTTGGTGTCTTACTCATATGTTTTGACACACGTTATCAACAGACTTCATCTCTGAGGATTTCAGGATTTCAGCTTCTCAGGGGAAAAGCAAGTTTAGTCATCAAGTTCGTCTAAGATGACTTTAAGGATATATCTGATAAAGCTCAGTGTAATAAACTTGCTCTGTCATGTTAATGATTGTAGTCAGGGTTTATTAGAGCGAAAAAATACCAGGACATGATTTTGGTTCTACCAAATATGTTCCAAAATGTGACCGAATGGCTCACTAAAATATATTAGAACTACTGGTTGCGAAGAGGTTAAGACACTGAGTAGATAAATGTGTTTTACATTCCCGGTCCTGTTTTTGTCCTAGACAATCTCTGGGTTGGAAGGCAGCCCAAACGACAAGAGATATTGTGAGTAAGTAGAGGTGAGGAGAGAAGGGAGCATGTCTACCAACCATCACCGACACCCCACAGGACTCATAATCACAGAGAATGCACACATTATCTCTTAGCGAGACTACCATTCCTGTATGGGCCTCAACTACGAGTTATCTTATAAAGCAGGCATTGTTGTTAGTTCAAGGTGGAATGTCTTGGTAGCTTTAGAAAATACATATTCTTTATGTACTTCCTACTAGAATTTTTTTTTTGGAATCAAAATATGAAAACCCTACTGATCATACTACCCAATATTTAAAAAGGCCTAAAGAGGGGCACCTTTTTAGTGGTTGTGATTGGGGGCAAGGCTTTTTATGTGACTTTGTAAGCTATTTCTAGCTATTTCTATAAAAGAGATGAACAATTAATTTGCATTAACACAGTTTATTATTTCTGTAATAAAATTATACAATGGCATTCTGTATCAATTAATAAGTTTGCATCTCTTAAAGGACTTGGGTAGAACATCCCTCCTAAGTATCCATATATTTGTTGTTTTTAAATATAGGATTATACATTTTTTCCCACTTGGAAATGCAATAAATGTGCAAATGTTTTGCAGTATTCAGAAATAATCGCAAATGAGCTGAACTGGTAAGGTCTTATTCAGCATTTATCGTAAACTAAAACAAAACCTAATTTTCAAAATAAAAAGGCATATTGTGATACAAATGTCATTAGCAGCTCTCCAGTTCTCCTAGGACAAACACTAATAAATCCCAATTATGAAACTTAAGATAAACCTATATATTCATAATGTAATATCCAATTAGCCCAGAATAGCGCAATTTCTGTCAACATGTCATTAAACCAAGTGTTTTTGCCCCAGATCACCTATAGGCAGGAGCTGTATGAGTTATTTTCAGATAAGAACTGATTCTAATCAGTTACAAGAAGAAATCCAATTATTCAGTGGTTTAGTGCCCTAACTGACTCCAGACTAATTCAATTTGTTTGGTTCTCTAAAGATCAATTGACCTGATTTATTTTTCCCCCAAAGGCTGTTTAGGAGACTATCTACATTACACATCTGAACATTAAACCTATAGACCATGGTCTTGTTACAGTGAGACTTGGGTAGACAGAGAACACAGAACTATGTAAAACAAGATGAAGTATGAGAAAAATCTTTTTCAAGAAACAGGGACAGATAGAAACGAACAAAACAACAAATATTTGTTTGATACCCTGGATACCCCTGAATTCCTGACCCTCCTCATTAAATCTCATCTAATTCCATAAAGTTGAGTAGCACTACCCATTCCCAGTCCCCCAACTTGACGTGCTTCATCTGTGTCAAACCCCCTCTAGATTGGGAGTAGAACCCTATTTGACTAATGTAAAGGTTTTTTTGTCTTTCCACACATGTTTAGAGGCCTGCTAGGAGGTAGCCATGGAATTATAGTCTCTATCACGGGTGATAAAAAGGTCATAAAAAAGGCTCTGTTCATCTACACAGCCCAGATTAAAAGGTGGATATGGTAGATGTCTGTGGCGTTAAAATAAATTACGGTAACTTATTTTTACATTTAGATATTACAATTTATGTTTTTGCACAGTTAAACATCTGAATGCATTTATTGCATTCCTTAATTATTGAACATATTCTCTCTTGGGCCACTAGGGGGAGCCAGGAAATTAGCTCTGTGCCATTTGAGGTGCAGGTGCTACTTCACACTAGTCTTTCCTACTGGTCTCTCTGCACTTGGTGTCAAATATAATGTAGCTTAAAAAAAGACGAATGGGGCTGTAAATTAGCCATCCTAACCCAACCCTTTGGAAAAGTAATCAAGAAGGGCATGGCTTCTGTCTCTTGTAAAACAAGAGTAATCAAGAAGGGACATATTCCATGTTACATTTAAACATAAAAAAAATCTTCTTTTTCTAATACACTACAATTGTGTTCTACTGCTTCCTCGTGTTATTCTTTCTTCTATACAATCCCTTATTTATACTGTCAATTTTATAAAACTAGAGGGTCATAGGTTAAGATGTAACATCAGGAATTGGAACAACCTTCCAGCATAAGTGGTAGAGGATAATACAGTGAGGGAATTTAGACTTGCATGGGATATGTAAATGGACTATCCATATAGGCAAATGATCCGGGATATACCATAGAGAATGCATGACTGTAGACCAGGAGTAGAGTTACTGATTGGTCATTTGAACAGGATTTGTATTTTACACTAGATCAATATGAACTGAAATCACCCTGCTACAGAAGCACATGAGTGATCTTCTCCACCTCTGTTTTTTTGTTAATGTTAGTAGACAGACACCAAGGTAAAGAAAATGATAAAACTTTGATTTCTTCCTATCTCAAAATTGTTACAATCCGCCTTTAATTTAACTTTAGTCATTCCAGTTTTGAAGGATGTTTGGTTCAATGGCTTAAGTGGAATCTGACTTAATTTTCTTTTTTTCTATAGCCAACAAAAATATTGAACAAAATAAATCCAGGCTTTATGAGCAAAATATTTGGATTCTCAGCAAACCCACCTGCCACTTTTAATCTTAATCAAACTACTGTAGGGAAAGTTGTGATTTCAGAATAAAGAGGATAAGAGATCAGGAAATGTCAAAAAAATATGTAGTGTCAGGAGATAAAATAGTCCAAACGTCTAAAAAAGAAAATCCAAAAAGTATTCAGATTTAAACCACTGTTGAACTATAACAAAAATCTTAATCTAAATCTGAGGCATTTTTCTAATAATTTAAATTAGCAGATCTGTAATTTTCTTATTTTGTGAAGGCTTTATCACCAAAAAAAATACAAAAGCCTTTAAAAAGCTGTTTTAGTGTCTATGGCAAAAAAACTTTCAGTAACTGTTTTTGTGCTACATCTAAATTAAGGGTTCCTAGTATTGTTATAAAAAGTTAAACTGTAGATATACACAATTCTTTAAAAAAACACACAATGCTATCTCTGGGAGAGGCACCAATCAGTATTATTCCCTGATATAGAATATCAACATTTGTATGAATATTTTTATACTAAAGGTTTACTCAAACGTTAACATTTTTCAACAAATTCATTTATATCATAAAATAATTAAATGAAAAGTGAAAATCACCATAATCGAAGGATACATATGGCATAGTCCCCTAGAAGTCTAAATGTCGCATAATTTATCATGGTTTTTTTTTTATATCCTAGCATGGTTTAGCCTGTTCTGATGTACCTAAATTATTAGGGCTAACATGACCTTTACCTAATCTTACATATGCGATCATTTTATGGACTGACCTTTCCCAATAATGTAATAACTAATACTTAAATGTTCACAAAATCAAAAAGCTAATTGTGTATTATTTTCAATAATATAGATATTATTGTTCTTAGCGAAGAGTATGTCAAAATAATCTTTTTTGTGTGCAGTCTAACAAATTGGCAATTTAAATCTGTTAAAGGGTCGCTAAAATCCTTAAAACCACCTACCATCAAGTTGTAAAATATGGAAACAGAGCAAATAATAATAATAATTTAAAGCTACATTGTTTTTTCTATAAGAGCGTTTATGGTATGTCTAGCAATAAGTAATTACTCAAATCATTACATTTAGGACCTAGAAACCCTTTGAACCACAGGGGCCTATTTTATGCCCAGGTTACTACTGGTTTGGAACAAAAATATGCATGAAAAAAGTAAGATGGCGCACACTGGAGATTTTTAGTTAGCGAAAGTAGAGTGAAATGAAATAAACATTTTCCATATCTTCAATTGAACATTTATAAAAAAGCAGCTTTTTTTATTTACCTCTCAATATCTGTAAGTCTAGAGGAGTCCCGAAATCCTTTAGCAAATGGATTGCTGTCAATTTTCAGCTTGGTTATCTGAAAAAAACAAATGAAGTTCAGTTTTATAAAGCATTGATCTATATATTTTTATTATTATTATTATTATTATTTATTTAATTAATCGTATTCTTTGTTTATTTATGAGTTGACGGCAGATTGTGTGATTTTAAGAATGTTACACATATTTATACTTTGCTGATATGTTTAATTAGTATACTTCATTACTTGGATCCTCTTTTTTCTGTCTGTGTTGTATGATTTACAAAATGAATAAAATATTTAAACACCAAAGCAATAATCTGTAGGTTAAAATGATATGATGAACAGTATATGCTGTTTAAAATATTTTGTAAAACAAAATTAAGTTGTTTAGTATTAGTAGTGCTTGTTATATAGACAACTCTGCAAATGCACAGCACTAAAGTGCACACACTACCACCAAAATAAAGAAAATTAAATACAAACCCCAAATGGTTACAAAAAACCCATAAAGAAATAGGATTATCAATATGTTATAAATAGGGTAATTAAGCTACTAGTCTAGGGGCTGCAGTGATATCACACTTAAAAGAATCAGATATGCAAAAAGAAAAATACATCGCTAATTTATATATATATATACATAAAAAAATTCAGTACATAGAAAAGAAATAGATTTATTTAATAAAAAAAACAATGCCTAAAATATATACAATCTATGAATGCTATTAAAATATTCTTAATCATCAATATACATATATCAAGATGCTTCATACATTATAAAAATCACCATAATAATCTATATAACATAAAATATTGAATATAAAAACACAATAAATATCAGGAGAAAAAAAATAATATAATAATAATAATACATGAATATAAAAAAAATTAAAAAAACGACCAATAATCTATAAAAACAAACCTCGTTCCCACAGAGGCTTCCTTTATTTATGTCTGTTTATCCAGGCCAGGTGGACAACACCAAAGAAAGAGGTTGTATATTAGTGCTTATGCACTAAAACTATCTTAATAGCATTGATATATTTTATTTATTTATGGTATATTTGGTATATTTGTTTTGATTTATTTCTTATATCTGTGTATTGAATACATTTGTTTTTATATAAATATATTGTGTCATTGAGCTATTTTGGCACTATCTTTTTCTTTGTTGTATATCTGATTCCTTTTAAACTGCTTGTATTGCAACAAACCCAGTGATGTATGCTGGCCTATAGGCTGACCAGGCCTAGGGCATCAGATCCAGGTTGTGTTGTAAGTAAAACCACAGGGTAGATGACCTCTTGAGTGGTGAGGCCCCCCCAGTGTGTTGCTCCTCAAAGGACCGGTTACAGGGCAGACCTCTGATCTCTTCGATCAGCCCACTTGCATTATGGAGACTGTGCCAAGAGGACGCAGCCTCCATGGACTGCACTAGACTGCACGCCGTTAAGACACAGAGCGTCGGACTAGGTGGCCATATGCCAACACCCTGTTGTGAAGATGGTGGCTGCGGAGTGAGCATGTTGGGGGGGAAATCACTGAACAAATCAGTTGCCATTTGTGAAAAATCATTAGTTTCATCAGTAGGTTCTTGTAAAAGGCACAGCGGTATGGAGAACTTAAAAAAAAAGGTTAGATCCCTAAATTCTAGAATCAATACACTCCAAATAAAAACCCCAACTCTTGACAAAAATCATTCTGTGATCATGAAACATTTTGCTAAATTCATATTTCTGCTGGGAATCCATCATTGCACTTTAAGTAAAGATTTTTCACGGGGAACATCTCCTAAACATTTGCGTTTCATTCTTCCAAACTCTTATTCTGTGTACATTGACTTTGTGCTATCTGTACACCTACCATTCATACAGATATGCCTCAGAATGTGCCTTGGAAACCTTAACCCTATATTAGCCTTTCACACTTTCAGGACTTAAAAAAAGAATGGCCATCAATCCCGAATAAATACATTTATTAAAACTACATATATCTTTTAATCTACATGGCAAAGCTAGTTTCACCACTTTAATTTCTTGTCCCGGACAAAATGAGTGTTTTTGTAGGTATGGCTTAGCCTAGAACAATAACGAGAGGGCAAAATTTAGAGATTGGAGTTATGTATATGGACGTTGGGGTGGCTGAAGTTAAATCCCTACCCTTTTTTGTCTCAGTGTTTTCTATGCGTATACCTAATGAGATGTCCGGTACAAGTCATGCTAAATGGTTATCCATCAATGACATTAATGGACTAAAAAGATAGGAGACGTTTTTTTTCTGTGTTGTGCTCAGTAATTGTACTGATGTTCTAATGGCCACTTTACTTTTACAAAGAGAAATCCCCAACTTCAGATGCTTTTAATATGAAATATTAATGGATATTGCTAGAAATGCAAAAGTATAATAAAATCTAGAATATTTACAGACAGATTTGCTTTAAAAAAATATATATTTTTTTAAAATAGTAAACCTAATACTGTTTCTGCATGTCCTTGCGAACCCACAAATCTCTGCCATCTCTAAAACATCACTTGACCTGCCCTTCAACTCCGTCCCATCGTTTTGACGGCTAAAATTGACCTTTATATTTTAAATTATGAGATAGTTTGTTGAAAGTGTAATGTGTTTATCTTTTATCTAATAAGGAGAGGATAAATCAAATCAAGTCCTTGGCAACACATGAAGAAAATGTTCTTATTCAAACCTATAAACAATGCTGGGTTTTATCTTTGGCAACATGTATGTTTATTTCTAAACAGTCATAAATAGCGTGCCATAAGGAATCCGTGAGCAAATGCACAGAAACAGGAGCAATGACAAATTATACATTTTTGGGGTTGGTTTTTCCATTAATTGACAAAATTACTTTTTTAAAAAAAAAAACAGTTATATCATCAAAAGCAGAATTGTTTTAAGGGACATAAAGACACTCACCAGTTGGTTTTGATATGCCGTAACAGCGGTAAAAACAGTTTCCTGAAAGATAAATGTTCTGAATTCTTCGGATTTGAGATTCAGCAGAGACGCTGTGTGGTCTTTCTTTTTAATAATATGTACCCTTGGCTGGTATTTATGCATGGAATTCAGTATAATCTGAAACGATACACCAAGCATGCTTGTATTACAAATATGATAAAGAGAAACAAACAAATTTCATTGGTGGCCTCACTGATTTGTTTTAAGTATTCAATATAACCCCCCCATTGCTTAAAAAAAATTTTCTATGTATAATTCACACAGCCTTTGGTCATACACAGATAAACTTATATCATATCAAATAAACCATACTATTATTTTTTAATATCATACAAATGTTTTATTAAAATATGCGATGCAGACCCCCCTTTTCGTAAAAACTAATATTTATATGGAAAACATGGATTTCTGGGTTACACATATAAAAATATGGATAGTTGCTAAATGAGTTATTTGCTATCCTGCTTTATACAATGCCCAATATATAATATATAAATATAAACATAAATGCGCATTCATTCATAACATCTCTTGATTGACACATCGGCTAACAAATTGACTTGGATGCTGTTGAGATGGAAAGGTCAGCTGGCATAATTCTCAGTGTTTTTCTTTAATGCAGAGATACACTAAATGCCCTTTATATAGTATGTATGTATGTACTTTTTTTTCACTATACATAAATCTTTGCATTATGGTTAATACTTAGAAGGCATTCTAGCTATTAGAACCTGGACAGTACAATCCTGATATCTCCATTGTCTGGATGTCTGCTCGTGTTTCCTCCTTTAAATCATATCATAACTTAAATACCTCTGTCCTCTCCAATTTTTATTATCAGTCCCAAGCACTAGTGGCTGATTGAGTAATGCGACCCTGTCTCGTGGTGCTGCTGTTATTTTTATAGCCGCACTGTGCGTGACCCCTCGGGGTCCGCCATGGGAAGCGCACACACACACTTACGTGGCCGTGCTGATCCAATTCATTGTTTGTGAGCTTGACTTTTTCAAATGAAACCATTTGCTTCAGCAACTGCTCCCCAGTAAATGGAGAATCCGGATGAACATACAGCCTAGGAGTAAATGTATATATCGTAAACACTTTGCCCATTTATACGCGTACCGACAAACTCATGTAAGTATGACACTTAAACGTGTACAGCTCTATAATGTAATGGAGTGAGGGCAGCCATCATGCAAGTGTGGTACGCAATATAGACCATATGGACGCTACCGTTCAATAGTTACTCGTTTTGTTTAAAGAAAAGCCATTAAAATAACATGAAATGGATAAGAATACAATGTAGATGTTGTTAATGTTGTAAATGACTATTGTGGCTGGAAACGGCTGATTGTTAATGATAATATCTTCATAGGCGTACAGGGGCCCTTTATCACTCCCATCGCTCTTGTCTTCCAATGGCACGTTGTGCCCGCCAAAAGGCTAACTGATCATCAGAAAACCCCTTTGCAATTATGTTACAAAGCTAGAAATGTCCTTGTTTTCCATGAAAACAGCTAAGCCAACCCAAACTTTTGAACGGTAGTGTAGGTAAGCCCAGGCCAGACAGATTAGGTGGTCCCTCCTCTCTATCTTTGGGTGCATATGCGCATGGACAGGTATCTCTAGAGGCAAGTTCTTCCTTAATTTTTGACAGCAGGTCCCTGCAGCCCCTTTTGCTACAGATGTGGATGCAACATCAGCGCAGAGTTGGACCTCTGATCCTAGACCCCCTAGGAACAGCTACTGTGACTTAAAAAGACCTTGTAGCTTTTCCTGCTTTGAAAGGGTCTTTGGTGGCCCATTGGTGTGGTCATGGGTATAATAATTTATAATGTTTCTTATTGCACAGAAAAGGTAAATTACAGTAATATGTCCTAATGTTTGTATTACGATAATGCTCCAGTGTTTTATAAAACAACTGCTCCATTTAAATAGTGTTATTACAGCTCCTATTAGCTTAATCTCTGGAATAGATTTGTACTTGGAACAGTTTCAATGAAAAGCCTAACTGCATTCAGAGCTGGTCTTAACAGTGGCTTAATTCCTGTTATTGCAGTTTGTATGACAATCAAGCAGTGGTAATAGTCACTAAAATGAATTACAGATGAAAACTTGTATAAAGTAGTTTTATGTGTAAATTCTGATTTATTTCCCCATTTTCCCCGGAAAAACAGTATTCTTTCTATAATAATGTGAAATTAGTGTGAATTATATATCGGTTATATTGAACAATATCATTTATGTGACCGTACTAACTGAATATTATGTTAATGGTCAGATCCTTATTCCATTCCATTCCATAAAATAATTTATAGATACCTGGCAGGTAAAGGAGGATCTGCTTTTCCAGCCACGAGCCAAGATGACCGGTGATAGGCATATCTGTATCTCTTGTTGTCAACCGGAACAATATCCATGAGAACAATGTATTTGGCTTCTGGATCAACTCCCGAAAATGAAACCCTTATTGTTGGAAACATTCTCCTAGGAAAGGTGACAATCTGATGATTAGAATGGTGTCTTACCATTACATAAACATTTCACTGAGCCACTAGGACTTGTGTTATTTCATTGTATACTAAAAGGGACACCATTATTAAAAAGGGAAAATACACAGACATAGAAACATAGAATTTGATGGCAGATAAGAACCATTCAACCCATCTAGTGCGACATTCTTTTCTATCCTGCTTTAAACACTCGGTGTTGTCTTAGATCCAGGATATCCATATGCATTGTTAAGTTCCCTTACTGTGTTAAGCTCTACTGTTAGGCTGTTCCATTTACCTACTACCCTCTCAATAATATATATATTATATATATATATATTATTTACACAGAAGTAGCCAAAGGCTAGCTGTGTGCCTGCATTGCATACTACAACTCCCAGAATGCTCAGACAGCATCAAAAGAAAGAATGTGTTTATGGCTGGGCATGTATCACGGGTGTTATAGTTAGGTCTATGCTAAGATATTTAAATTTGATTCAAATTGTAATCAACTTAAAGTTACTGTTGTTCAAATTAGTTTAGATAATCATTTCATGATTGAACAAGCAAAGCAATCTCCAACACTCCTGCTGCAGTAGACGCAGAACCAACATTATGTGGCTAAAAGTCATGGGAGTTGGAATTTTAAATAGCTGGAGTGCCAGAGATTCCTTGATCCCTGTTTATGGAAGTCATTATGGTTCTCTAGAGAGTGTCCTGGAAATCTGCTATTGTATAACCTATGGATTCTGATGTTATGCCAGAAGAACAAATTATGTGTAAGGTGCAATTTGTCATCTTTATAACTGTATTTTGCTTGATCGTATGTTGAGCCCCAAATGCACACGCACACACACACACATCTTGAAATAGTCATTAAGTGCACTCTTTTATCTGTCAATGTGGTTTTTGTTCCAATTGTTCCAACATATGTATTAATTCTGTTAACCGGGTGTCTAAATCATAATTCCAGTATTGGAACGGATACCTACTAAGATAGTGGGCAAAGCATAGAGCATGCTGTCCAATTGCCATGAGCCATCACAGTGGAACATTTCTCCAAGTTTCATCATTTCAGACACCATCTAGAGTACAACCCACACTAATTCACATGACCTCTGGAAATGAATCCGTATATGATGCTTATACTGTGACAATAGTGAGTTCAGGGCCTGCTCTATACAAATCTGCAGCTATAGCTCACCTTCCAGACTTGGTGATGATCATCTCAGTTCCCAGGTCGTGGAATTTGTCCCAAAGCTCTTTAGTTTCCAGACTGCAGGAAATCTTGGCCATCTCTTCACTGGGAATGATGGGAGTGGTGGGGATTAAGGGTTCTGTACACAATGAGGATGGACTGTTGCTAAACTCCCCATGGTGATCAACACTGGACAAGTCACTCAGAGGCTGTCCACAGGATGACTTCTCCACAAATTGTTCTAATGCAAAGGAAAACAACACATATAGATATCTTAATTTCCCATGATACAGAGAAGCAAACACAGGAGGCCTTCTTAATTTAAAAGGGATGCATTTCATTTAGAGGCAGTGTGATATACAGTATAATTTACTCTGCATTGAACCCATGAGTGCCTGGGGCTTTGCAACAAGGGATGGGTAGTCTTTTGTAGGTCACCTGCTGTGGACTACAGCTCCTATAATGCTCAGCCAAGAACCAGATGAACCATAAGAGGATTTTAGGCAGTAATTTGCCAACATCTCAAGAATTTAAACTTGCAATCAGGGCCCACCTAATATATCGGTTTGTCTTAGTCTGTGAATTCTTGTCCTGTCATACCCCTTGAATATATATTTGTATTAAGTGCTGCATAAATTGTTGGTGCTATATAAATAAAAGGTACCGTAATAATAATATAATAATAATAATAACAACAAAATACTGTATATGCATATTACCCATTAGTAGAGCCGAAAGGATAACAACCTACTTTTTATGACAAATTATTTTTTATAGTCTGATGTATCAGATCATGTTTAAATGATAAATATTTTCCTTTCCCAAGATAAAACCAAAGCAAAATGACAAGTAACTTGTCATTATGAACTGCAATTTTTCTTTTATTACTTTGTATAATATACTAAAACCATGCAATAAAAAGTAAACTAGAGTTAGAAAGTGTATGTAACTTCATATAAAACATCAGAGCATCTAGAAGGTAATTTACTCTGCCTGGAAAAGGTTAACTGCAATGCAGCATACATTTCCGGTTATGGGCGAATTAAGAAAGGATACTCTTATTAATAAAGGGATTAGGATAAAGGGGATGATTAATAATGGTACTTAGAAGAGCAAGAACATGGGCATACAAAGCACAATATTTTACTTTGATCTCAGAAATCAAGCACCACTATAAATTGCAGGATACCAAAATAAATACATTTATATAAGAGACAATATAAAAAATCTGCACCCCACCTATATTTTGATTTACTTTTCATTTTGTTTGCCATTGTATTTTGGCAGATTTTGGAAAAAAATATATTGATCATTACCATTGGGTTGTGAGTAAAAATATTATAAATAAATACCACAATTTAAAAATCAGTACAATAAACCACTTAAAACAGATCTTTGTCTTTGTATGTATATATATATATATATATATATAACACTATATTATATTACTCTCTCTTAAATAGCTAGAGGCAGTTCTTCTTTGGCAGTCTCTAATGAAGGTCATTACAAGTTTTGAA
>VKOC01001057.1:0-19521 GCA_009364415.1 Spea multiplicata | reverse complement strand
TGTGCCCTGCAAGTGGGCAACCTGCCGTGTGCCCTGCAAGTGGGCAACCTGCCGTGTTCCTGAGTTGCGGCCAGCGCCCCACTAAGTGGACTCCAAAGTCGAGTACCCCGAAAGTGGGCTTGTCTGCCGCGTGCCCCGCAAGTGGGCTTGTCTGCCGCGTGCCCCGCAAGTGGGCTTGTCTGCCGCGTGCCCCAAAGGCTTGTCTGCCGCGTGCCCCGAAAGGGGGCTTGTCTGCCGCGTGCCCCGAAAGGGGGCTTGTCTGCCGCGTGCCCCGAAAGGGGGCTTGTCTGCCGCGTGCCCCGAAAGGGGGCTTGTCTGCCGCGTGCCCCGAAAGGGGGCTTGTCTGCCGCGTGCCCCGAAAGGGGGCTTGTCTGCCGCGTGCCCCGCAAGAGGGCTTGTCTGCCGCGTGCCCTGCAAGAGGGCTTCCTGCCAAGTGACATTCCTTGTTTGTATATTGTTGTACCATCGTATTCAATACAACTCTTAATCCGCATCTCCTGTCTGTGGTTTATTCCTGCGCCTGTCTGTAACAACCCCAGACCATAATGCATCGTGGGGTACAGACAGAGCCCCTCGTATCCCCTGCACCTGGGCTCCTTATCGATCTGTGTCCTCGGTTCGTGACACATCCCTTCTTCACCCCAGATTTAAGAGAGACTTTCTGAGTTAAAAAGCCATTGATTAAAATTTCACTAAAAGACAACTTATATAAAACATTAATACGCTGAAAAAAATCATCTGGGGATGGCATTTTCTTTAAAACCATAAAAGAGATATTCATGGGATACTCAATCAAAAGCTTTTTTAAAATCAAGAGATAAAATGGCCAGTTTTTAGTTTACGGTCTTTCTGATACCAAATCAGATCACGTATTACATTGACGTGTTCCAAAATAGCATGTCCGTGGATACTACAGATCTGATCTGGGTGAATACCCTTATCTATTACAGCTTTTGTTCTGCTTGCTAAAATCTTGGCCATACGTTCAGTAGGGTGATAGGCCTCCAGTTCTCTAATTTTGATCTATCACCCTTCTTAAAAATTAGAGTAATTATGCTTTTTCTCCAGGAAGAGGGTACCTCCTGGGCATTAAAATCTTCTATAAAAATATTAAAAAGATCATCCTTTAAAAGTTCCCAAAAACATGTATAAATTTCTATAGGGATTCGATCTGCTCCTGGGGACTTACCAGCAGAAAAGCTTTTAATTGCATCATGCAATTCGGTTAACAGCTTTCTGCATAAACCCGCTTGATCATCAGATCCTAAAACATTAGTTATGGCCCTTGTGGCGGGAACGACCTGTACCCCGGCTGGGTACACCCGCCAGACGTTGCTTCCTTCTGCCCATAGTCGCCAGGCATACAAGACTTGGATCATCAGGTTAAAATATTGCCGTCGACAGCGGGTAATACAGCCTCTCAGGAACCACGGCCGCACTGTAATATACCGAAGTATAGCAATACAGCACTCTACCGCCATGATAAGGGCAGCACCGAGGCTTACCTCAATAACAAGGCAGGACTCGTAGTGAGGTAAAACAGGAACTCCTTTATTTAAACCAAATACAGAACTATATATACAAGTAAGAAATGGGGCAAGACAAATATCACAGGATCTAATTACCATGTCAGGAAGGAAGTAATTAGATCAAATCATTGCAACACAATATCTGGGGGAAGGACAGAATGACATAAGACAATTACATGAGAAAATTACATTGGGGGGGCGTGCCTAACCGCCGAGAGAGATGGCCGCATGATCTAACTGCTCTGTCGCCGCTTTTTTTCTCGACACCAGGTGATCGCCAAAGGTCGTCCTCGACTTACCTGCGGGAATATTTCCGGACTCCTGTGGATTTGGCCTTGCAGGCCTCTGATGACGACCACAAGGTTGCATCTCCGGCCAGTTCCTCTTCTGTAGAAGACTCTGCCTCAGCAGCACGCTTGCCACCCTCATCTCATCCACCAGAGGTGGTACAGCTTTTTTTGTCGGCGCCATGGAATTCAGACTTTTCCTTACTTATCATTAAACTTAAACAGGTGGTGCGCTATGAAGTATCGGCACTTTGCGCGGATTTGTCCACGCTGGAACATAGGGTCCTGGCCCTGGAGGACTAAACCACCCACCAACACCACACCATTACACGTGCTCAAGGGGTGAACGATCGACACATGACTTACCTGAGGGAGCTCCGCTGTCGGATTGAAGATATTGATAACCGAGGCCACCGGCAAAACGTCCGTGTCCGCGGGGTGCCTGAAGCTGTCCTGGCAATACTCACTGATCTGTTTAACGTCTTTTGAACCGCTCACCTGATTCTCCAGTGCCGATAGACAGGGCGCATCGTGCTCTCTGTCCCAGGGGAGGCCCAGGGACGCCACCCAGGGACATAATCTGTCACCTGTCAGATTTTCGTTTGGCACCTGGCTGCTGCAGGCTAGACGAGCCCTGCAGCCTTTAATGTCGGAACCGCAGAGGCTCCAAATCCAATAAATCTGGGGTCACCCCTTTGCTCTGGTGGTCAGGCATGACAACCGATCTCTCACCATTAAACACCACCACGACGTCCAAGATATTCTACATCTCCTGGATCTGCCAGACCTTCAAATCTCAGATATGGACACAGTCTCCGGTTCGGCATTGAACCCTACTGTCACACACTGGGTAAGCAGGTTAGCGAGGTGCCTCGGTGCAGGGATAATGTTGTCTGTTTGTACGCCGCGATTCATGGTGCAAGGTAGACGGGCACACAGCAGACAGAAGTGCAGGACTGGAACTGGCAAGGCTGATGCTGAAATAGAAGCCCACTGTCAGGGCACACGACTGGAAGCTCACTGGCAGAGCACAGGACTGGACACGCTGCTGGAAGTCCTCAGGCTGGGCACACGACAAGAAGCCCACTCGCAGGGCACACGACAGGAAGCCCACTCGCAGGGCACACGAATTTGCAGGAGCAATACAGGAACAGGTATAGAAGGAAGCCAGGAAATATACAGGAACAGGGCCAGGCAAACCGGTCCTATTACTACAATGCCAAGGCCCAGTTTGCAGGAAGCTACAGCCCTTTATACTGCAGGCCAGCAGGTAACGAGGACAGGTGACAATAATAGGAGGAGAGTAGAAACATAGGCAGAGCGGCCACTAGAGGCGGAACTAGGAACAGTCCAAAAACCTGAATACACAATACAGGAGCCAGGAAACCAGGGCAGAATGTCACACCTACCCTCTACCTCAACCACGACGACCAGACTCTGCAAGTCGGAATTCCCCTTGTGGAGTTCCTGTATGCACCCCTATATCTCGACGCCTAGACGCTATGGAGGAATAAGAGGTCATGAGTACCTATGTTTACATGTGGCACTACAGACTCCTACAAAACATATGCACGTATATCTATAAATTATATATATTTATTTTTTTGCTCATTGTGGTCCCAGCGGGTTCACTACTAGTTCCACGTTTACCCGCATTAGTCATCTCTTTGGAGGCGTCACAGGAACACTGAACCGTTGCACTGATTCCACCTAATGCACCTGGATTGCTGAATGCTATGGGACTGATAGTTTGCTACCGTACTCATATACACTTTCATTTGTTTATGTTTTCCACCTCTGTAGCGCTTGGTCTCCATTGAGACACCTGTCTTGTAGAGGTTAGAGACTTTCATGTCTCACTTATACATGTTTTTTTTTCTAATTTTTTTGGTCCACACCTCTCACGCATGGTCCACAGGTTGCTTGGGTAACACTTAACCACATATGCAACGTCTCACTTTTTTTAGACTAATTTTTGTTTGTTCCTGTTTATTGCTTCTTCAGGACCCGATCGCTCATATGGCACCGAGTTTGCTGGGAGCTATGGGAACTCGCTGACACACCTCTACCTATTGGTTGCAACTATAGCGCCTGGTTGCTTATGAAGCGCCCGGTCACTTACACAACACCACACTCATGCACACTTACCTTTTCTTTTGTGTTTGATGGTCCCCTTTCTTTGTTCATATTTATTCATTACCTCTGTGGCGCCAGGTCACTTGTGTGGCGCCTGGTCTCCTGGGAGCTCCGATGATTTGTCCTTTCTTTTATGGTTGATGTCAACTTATTACACCAAACTCCTACACATTTGCCTTTTACTTTATGTTCAGTGTTAATTTTTGTCACTCTCGTGGCCCCTGGTCGCTTCTATGGCTGCTTGTGGCCTAGGCTACATCACACTTACACATATTTGCCACTCCGGTGATGCCTGGTCGCTCACGTGGCGCATGGTCTGTTAGACGTTGCAGGGTTCTACGGGCACTGTCATACCCTTTTGCTTATCCTTTTAAGATCCCTGCTAAGATGAAAAAAGGGGGAATAAAGGAAAGGATATATATATATATATATATATCGCTTATATGGCCTCAGGTCGCTTATGCTGTACCTAATGTCTGCGGTAAGGACCCGGCCGTGCCTTCTGACTTTTGTTATCGTCCTATTGGTTTCTTTTGCGATGTGATTTACACTTATTACATACGCTACGTGTAATTAACAGCTGCGAGTGGCGGCTCACGTTTGGCCCTTTATTTTCACTGTTTACATTTTTGTTTGTTTACGTTGCGGCTCCAACTTCTCTGTTGTGGTGGGTCCTTCCCCTACACAGTGACGCCTTTGGACGCCAGGCATTGTTCCCTGGTAGGCATAGCTCGTGTTTACTTTGTTACCCTCCCATCCCCTTTTTCCCTTTCTCCCACTCCCTCCTTTCCCTCTTCGGACTTAGCTCCTTATCCTGCCTTTGACACCTCTACGGGCTGTACGCGGACCCCTCGACATGTCATGAGGAGAACTGTCTCTCTTCTCACGGAGCATAAACTCATTGATTGCTGGAGGGCTCTCCACCCTGCTGTTAAGGACTACACCTTTTTTTCGACGCCCCATAGCTCTTACTCCCGCATTGATTATTTTTTTCTTCCCTGTAGATTTGCCCCACTCTTACGTTGTTCCACTACTTGGTCAGACCATGCCCCTGTCTCTATATCCTTAGCCTCCCCTCTCACCCGCCCATCTAAGCGCTCTTGGCGCCTTAACAAATCCATTTTATCCTTAAGAGTTACTTTGAGGACAACTGTCAGGCTCTTCATATCTCAGCCCAGAGTCCACAGCGCAGGAGTGTAAGAACGCACACAGCGATAGAAACACACTTCACAAATGAGACACAAGCGGAATGTTTGGTTATAGGTATATTAAACAAAGCAAAGCAGACATCTCACCATAAGCTGGAGAGTAGGAGGCATATCATGTATACAGACTGCTGGGGAGTATGAAGGTAGAGAAGTGCAAGTAAGTATCCAAAAGGGTCTGAGACAGGTAGCAAGCAAAAAGGGGAAATCCAGTAGGCAGTCCAGGTCAAACAGGCTGGCAAAAGAGTAAATCCAAAAGGCAGTCTGGGTCAAAAAGGTAACAGGCAGGCAGGTAAATCGAATAGACAGATCCAGAGTCTGGCATGAACTATGGCTCCAATGACTATGAGACTAAGATCCAGATCCCCGCAGCGCTGCAGGGGACCTGGATCCTCCTGCCCCTCCCCCAACTTACCTGTGCTTCTGAGTCCCTGGTGTGTAGCCAGGGCAGCATGTAGACGCCTACGCAATCCGCGCATACAACGTTCGCTGCAGCCGGAAGGAGGTGCGGTTAGCAGCAGGGGGGGGGGGCAAACTAAGGGGAATCTAAATCCTGGGGGCAGTGAAGATTATTAATGTATTTATTTATAACATTATGGAGTCAATGAGATTCTCTGAAAGATTTGAATCTCTAAAAGAAAGATTTGAATATTTGTAAGATTCTTATCTTTAAACGACTCCTCTGTGACTCAATGAGCTGTAACCTGATCCCAGGGTCTGTGTCTGAGTGCTGTGCAGATGACTCACTCTAGGATCAGATTACAACTGCATGATTCACAGACTGAACTGTTGCAAATGAATCGTTCAGTCTACTGAACCGATTCATCCGGATCACTGAAAAGAACCGGATCAAAAGAACAATTCGTTCATGATCCGAACATCACTAATCACTACAACAAGTGAGGGTGCGTACACGTGGTGTTATTGTCATGGTTACTGATTTTGCGACGTTTCCCTATGTTGAGACGCTCATATGTCAACATAAGCGTATTCGCTCCAGCAAGAGTTTTGGATTTCACTCTGCGTTGCATTTCCGATAACGTCAAAAACAGGAAGTTGCAACGTACTCCGAGAGAATATAGGGTCTGCGTGACAGCTATGTGCGCACGCGTGAAGCGTCTGTGTTTTTCTAGTGACGTCTAGGAAAGCGCGTCCGTGTTGGCGGTTTCGATCATGGCGGGTCTCGGGGATTGTGAGTTTTTGGTGCGGAGGGCTCGCGAGCTGGTGTTGGAGGATACCTGTGCGGCTAGAGCGTGGCTCATTACCGCACGCACGCTGTATCCGCAAGACTTCAATATCCAGGTGTTCTAGAGTGACTCGTGCTTTTAAGTGCTGTTCTGAGTATATGGTTGTGTTCTCTCATTGTGCAGTGCTTTTGTTTAGGTGTACTGGTGGGGTGGGAGTATTTATTTTCTTGCGTTGAGGCAGATTATAAAGATCTTTAATTTTTCATGGGGACAGTTGTCATTTGATACAAAAGCAGGCAGGTGCCTTATGAAAAATTACATTGTTCTATGTGATTAAACTGTAGAGAAAATAAAATTACAAAACAGTGTATTTTATTGTGATTAGTTCTGTTATGTAAATAACTGTTTTATTCTCTCTGTGTCTGCTTGATTGGCTAACATGCCCTTTCTTGAAAAGTTTGGTCCATAGGTGCTCTGCAGGCTGTCATACTTAGAAGTGTCCTACATTAATTTTCTTTTCTATGTTTAGAAAGTAAAGACTGATGTTAGCCTTGCTTTAAGTTTTGCATATTTACTTTAAGAATTGTGGTTGACTTTATTTAATTGCAGTATGAGATGTACAGTATTGAAAGAAACGCAGAACGCACAGCGTCGGCTGGGAGGCTGCTTTATGATATGTAAGTAGCTGTGACCTAAATTTTTGTTGTTCTATTCTTAATCTCTTCATAATGTGTTTTCAGGCAGCTGCATGTTAGCCATTTTTATCTTTTTTTAACTCTGGTATCCTCATCCAATTTAATAGACAAACACCCTCAACTCTGTATCATACTGCCTGTACAAAAGCTCAGCTGGACACTGGTGAAATTCTGTTTGAAAGGACTTCATTGCATTGCCATAAAGAATCAACTCCGTGTGGTAACTGTGCAGGCTAAGTCACCTAAAATATGTCATGACTGACAGCAATATTAGCCTCAATATATGCAGATGAATGAAGTTTATTAAAACAAAATAAGATAAATCAGGTTTTTGTCAGTGCTTACTTGCATTACTGTATAAAGCAGTAATTTTATGCTCCCCCTATAAGTAACACCACAAAGGCATTTGTTAAATACCGTATTTATCGGCGTATAACACGCACTTTTTAAACAAAAATACGAAGTTAAAACCCTACCTGCGTGTTTTACGCCGATAAATCCTAGAGCTGCACGATTTGCAGCGACGTCTACCTCACTTCTGGTCCTGCGGAGGGTGCATGTTATACGCCGGTGCGTGCTATACACCGGCAAGTACGGTACTAAACATCTTTTCATAACCACTTAAATATGCAAAGTGGTGACATTGTGTACATGTGATTTACCGCTCTCTATTAAATCAATAGTGTGTTGATGTGAGTTGAAAATGCTTTGATTCATTTTTGCATCAAGGAGCTCTGGAGATCTAGATTGTAAACTCGTTTTAGCAGGGCCCTCATCACCTGTTGTCTCTGTAAGTCACATTGTTATGTTACATACTACTTATGTCCTGTCCACCCATTGTACAGCGCTATGGAATTTGATGGCGTTATATAAAACAATAAATAATCTATATGTGATAGGGCCACTTATTTCATAAGCACATTTTCGGGTTGGAGCACCTTAAAATGACATTAGAACAAATTAAGTTTCTCCTCTTCATAGAAATGTTGTTTTGTTTTTTCGTATGTTAATTTTTTTTTATTTTTATTAAATAAAGGTTTGTGAATTTTCCAGACCAACCAGTAGTCTGGAGGGAAATTGGCATAATTACAGCTGCTCTCCGGAATGACTCCCAGGATAAGCAGACACAGTTTTTAAGAAGTATGTTCTGGCTTATAACTTCTGTATGTTCTCTGGTCGCTAAAATAGTGGTGAATCAACAAGCATGATTGAATCCATGTTTCTTGTAAAGTCTGTTAACAATTCATTTGGTTCCGTTGTTTATATGTTGTGATTAGGTGTTTGTATATGAAAGCATAGCTTATCAGATTTGTTACTTTTTATTATATTTGGTGATCGCGGGGGCGCTGCTGCAGATGTCTGCCCAGGTGTCTGGGAAGACCAGCACAGCCACTCCGAGCCCACGATCACTCCCACGGAGTGATTCTGTAGGCTGAAAACGCGGTTTCAAGAAAACCAGCAATCGTGTTTTCAGCTGCCACAGGCAGCTTCAGGAAAGGGGGTTGAGTTTTGGGACCTGACACAACACCTCCCTGCTGGCTGATCGCTCCATGAGAGCGAAAGTGCAGCGTTAACCCCTTCAATGCCACGGCATTTTAGGGGTTAATTCCCGTTTTGTACAGGGCTCTGCTGCTGGTGGTCTGCCTGGAAGCCCAGACAGACCAGCAACAGCAAAAATGAGCCCCCACAAGCCCTTTCATCACTCTTGTAGGCATGGAAGCCTACAGGAGTGATCAAAGAGACTTGTCCCTGCAATCGCTGGGCAGCTTCAGGGACAGGGGGGGAGGGTTCTTACGGTCTCCACATGACTCATCACTCATGTGGAGACCAAACCCTCCCCTGCTGCCTGATCGCTTGTGAGGACTAAATATCAGTCAATGCTGTGCTCCAATGGAGCATCGGCATTGAAAGAGTTAAAAAAATAAAATAAAATCATCAAATCAAATTATCAAAAAACAGCACCGACCTGAAAGTCCAGGGTGCTTCAAGGTCAAAGTGAGTTTAGTCGGCTGCTGATGATCAGATCACTCCTGGCCAATAGGATAATTTTTTCCCATTGGTTCAGTGTGTGTACAATTTGTATGTATACAAAACTGTTAAAAAATATGTTTTTGTTTCATGTCCCCCCCCCCAGCTTTTCACATTTATTTCAAACAAAACAATGTACTACCCAGAATAATATGGTTTCAAATGAAAGTCCTACTTGTGCAAAAACACAAAAACGGCTCCAGTCTGTTAGCGCCACCTTAGTATTAAAAACCCGGTCCTGAAGGTGTTAAGTATTTTTACTGCTTAACTAAGTTTCAACACGCTAGATGCTTAGTGGCTTTTTCTAGTGGACCCTCAGTGAAAACATTCCTGCAGGGCCCCTAGGTAAAGTGCTGTAATGCTATGAGCTAGACTCTGGGGAGTGGAATGCATTTGTAATCCTCAAATTCTGCCACTTTTCTCAATAGCATATAATAAAGTAAAGGGCTAAAAAAAATTAGTTAAGCACAGGGCACTTACTTTAAAATATTTATCTGTTGGCCTAGACAATATTTTTTGCTCATGTAGCCCACCCATGTTACAGCAGTTATTTTGTAATTATAATACAAATGTAAAGCACCGCTTGCGAGGTATACAAGAAATAAAACAGAGACTGATATTAAGTATAAGTATGAAAAGAATTAACCCCTTCAGTCCAATTGGGTTTTTGGTACCTCAAGTCCCGGAGCAATTTTGCCATGTTTGCTGTATGACGGTTCAGCTATTATTATTATTATTTTTAATTTTTACTTTTATTTACATAGCACCAACAGTTAACGCAGCGCTTAATACAACACATAAATTCAAAGGGTATGACAAGAATTGACAAAGACAAACCGATACATTAGGTGGAGAGAGCCCTGCTCACAAGTTTACAATCTTGAGGGAATGGGTTGACAAACATAAGGCACAGAGACGGGTGAGAGGTAGTGTGGTGGTTGTATCAATAACAATGAAGGTCTAGCGGTTATGATGGTATGCTCTTCTGAAGAAGTGGGTTTTGAGATGTTTCTTGAATGTTGGGAGGGAGGGTTAAAGCTGAAGGTTCGTTGGGAGTAGATTCCAGACATATGGGGCAGCTCGAGTGAAATCTTGTAGACGGGAAAAGGAAGAGTTGATAAGTGAGGAGTAGGAGAGTGTTTGCTTATGAGGGCAGAGGTGTATGGAGGAACAGTGTTATGGATGGCCTTAAATGTCAGTACCAGGATTTTCAATTTGATTCCAAAGGTAATTGGGAGCCAGTGGAGGGTTTCTTCTGGGGAAGCAGAAGAGGAGCAACGTACAAGGCAGATAAGCCTAGCTGCGGCATTTAGGACAGACTGTAGAGGAGAGAGTCGAGACAGTGGAATGCCAATCAGAAGAGTGTTGCAGTAGTCAAGACGGGAAATAAGTGAATGAACCAGAGTGTTTGTGGATTCTTGGGTGAGAAATGGGTGGATATGAGAGATGTTTTTTTAGGTGCAAGCAAGATCTGGCGAGGGACTGAATGTGAGGGATGAAGGAAAGGTTTAGAGTCGAGGATGACCCAAAGGCATCCGGCCTGGTTAGTAGGAGAGATGGTGTTGTTAATGGTGATAGAGAATTCAGGTAGTGGGTGGAGGGAAATTATTCCCCTTTCCTGCGAATAGTGTACTCGTGTAAACTATATATGTTTTCAAGGAGAGAGGGCTTTCTTTTGATACCATAGTTAGAGAATTAGCTGAAAACTTAAACAATTTGAGTGAACATTAGAAAAAAAAAAAACCCTCCAAGTTTATTAATTCAAGTGTCCCGAATTCAGAAATACCCAATTTATATAGAATTTCCATACTTTCCCAGCACTTATAGGGGACATACTATAAGGCAGGGCTTGACAAATTCGTTGTGAATCTAGGCGCCAGGTAAAAAAGTTAGGAGCCAGGATTTTTTTAAAACTAACAGTTGGTCAGGAGGGATCTGATCATCATGAGCCCACTTACTAAACTCACAGCATTTGACCTGGAAGCACCCTGGACTTTCAGGTTGTGCTGTTTTTTTTTTTAATTTTTTTTTTTTTAACTCTTTCGATGCTGATGGTCCATTGGAGCACAGCATTGACTGATATTTAGTCCCCACAAGGTTGTGCAGGGGAGGGTTGGGGCTGGGGCCAAAGAACCCTCTCCCCCTGTCCCTGAAGCTGCCTCTGGCAGCTGGGACTCAATTGCTGGTCTATAGACCAGCCATTGCAGGGTGGGGGGGGAGTCTCTTTGATGACTGTTGTAGGCATCTAAGCCTACAGGAATCATCAAAGGGCTTATGGAGGCTCGTTTTTGCTGTTGCTGGTCTGCCTGGAAGCCCAGCAGCAGAGCCCTGTACAAAACGGGAATTAACCCCTAAATGCCGCAATCGCGGCATTGAAGGGGTTAACGCTGCACTGTGGCTCTCTTGGAGCGATCAGGCAGCTGGGGGGTGTTGGGTCAACACACAACCCCCTTCCCTGAAGCTGCCTGTGGCAGCTGAAAACACAATTGCTGTTTTTGCAGCAACCGCGTTTTCAGCCTACAGGATCACTCCGTGGGAGTGATCACAGGCTCGGGGGCGGGCTCTGAGTGGCTGTGCTGTCTGGGCAGACAGCAGCGCCCCCGTGTGGTGACTCAGCCTCTTAGATCCACAATTTTTTATGGATGTAAGAGGCTGACAAAACCTAGGCGCCAGGACAAAATTCTCTGTCGACCTGGCGCCTGGGATTTGTCGAGCCCTGCTATAAGGTGTACATTATTCTTTACAAAGCCGTAGAATTTGATATGATGGGATTGCAACTCCAATTTTAAACAAACCAAAAATACCCACAAAAGTACCGTATTTGCTCGATTATAAGAGACCCCCCAAATCTTAATATTAATTTAGGAAAACAAGAAAAAGCCTGAATATAAGACGACCCTATAGGAAAAAAGTTTTACCAGTAAATGTTAATTCATTTAAACACTTTTTTTAATAAAAGGTATGCTTGAGAAAAATATTTTGGTTTTATTTCCTTCTATTTTCCAACCTGCCCCCCAGTTATGCACATCTGCCCCAGAAGTGCCTTATACCCCCTATATGCCACTGTGCCCCATGATATGCCCTTTAACCCTCTAAATGCCACAGTGCCCCATGATATGCCTTTTAACCCTATATGCCACTGTGCCCCATGATATGCCTTTTAACCCTATATGCCACTCTGGCACTTAGAGGGTTAAAAGGCATATTATGGGGAAGAGTGGCATATAGGGAGGTTTAAGGCATTTCAGGAGGCAGAGTGGCATTAAAGGGGTTAAAAGGCATTTCACAGAGCACTCTGCCTCCAGAAATGCCTTACACCCCCCATTTAACACTCCCCCTCCCTCCTCCAAACTTCCCGGTGCTTCTGAGTTGGGGGGGGCGCATACCACAGGAGGGTCCAGGTCCCCTGCATCTGCGAATCGCGTAGAGTGCTTAGTCCGGGCAGCATGTAGAGCTCCACGCGAATCGCATAGGTCCCCTGCATCCTCCTGTGTTATGCCCCCCCTCCAACTTACCGGTGCATCTGAGTCCCCGGTGCTTAGTCCGGGCAGCGTGTAGAGTTCTACGCGATTGTATCGTGTAGAGCTCTACGCGATTGTATCGTGTAGAGCTCTACGCGATTGTATCGTGTAGAGCTCTACGCGATTGTATCGTGTAGAGCTCAACACACAGCCCGGACTAAGCACCGGGGACTCAGATGCACCGGTAAATTGGGTCGGGGGTTAACACAGGAGGATCCAGGTCCCCTGCATCTGGGTCCCCAGTGCTTAGTCCGGGAAGCGTGTAGAGCTCTACGCGATTGTATCGCGTAGAGCTCTACACGCAGCCCGGACTAAGCACCGGGGACTAAGAAGCACCGGTAAGTTGGGGGGGGGTTAACACAGGAGGATCCAGGTCCCCTGCATCGCTGCGGGGGATCTGGATCTTAGTCTCATAATCAGACCTATATGAGGTCTGATTATAAGACGACCCTGATTATAAGACGAGGGTTATTTTTCAGAGCATTTGCTCTGGAAAAAACCTCGTCTTATAATCGAGCAAATACGGTACTTCTTCCTAGGGGTAATACACACTCTTAGGGAGAAAAAAAAGAATACAAAGCCTAGGTGGTCTTAATTGCCTCCCAAACATTGCAGAATAAGCTGGATGGTTTTAGATGACAAGTGGTTAAGGGGACCTCTTTCTTTAACTTCACCACAGGAAGCCAGATTGGTACATTGGTCTGCTTTAACTACAAAAATACAATGCTATTATGTTTCTTCGTGAAAATGAAACATTGTGATACTTTAAAATGTTATGTTTCATCACACATTCACTGAACATTGTTTGACTTGCTATTTTGTAGTGTCTGAATGGCTGCTTGCTCTGCTTACGTGCACCTTTGGTTTAAAAATCTCATATGAAATACTCTTATTAGTCCTTAATTCAAAGCTACTTTGAATCAGAGCATTAATTTTGTTGAGAGGCAAATGTAGGAGTCTAGAGTGGAAATCCAATGATTAAAACATTTGCTGAAAACCACTGTTTTCGAAGTTGGTTCAAAGTTACCTTCCACGGTATGGTCTGCGAATAAGCCAATAACAAAGGATTTGCCCATTTAAAGCTATAAATACTCTACTTGCTAGTAAGTTCTTTAACAGCGTAAATAGAACAAGGTTAACCCAGGACAAAATGTTTGTCAATGTTAAAAGCCAATTTCCATCAGAGCTGAGACCTTACAGATTACTGCTAACTACATCACTGAGGTTTATGAGGTCCAAGGGAAAATCATATTAGTAGACCTCATATATATATATATGTATATATATATATATATGCTAATATACATATATTAGTATAGTTTAGCATAATTAATATATATTAGCATAGTTTTCCCTATATATATATTTTTATACCACATAATCTTGTACATAACCGTTTTGAAACTTTAATATATTTCCTAAATTTTTCCAGCTCATATTATTTAGTAGACCCAAACACACATCTTGCCAGCAGCTGGTGATATACTAAATGAGATCCCTTCCTTTCCTATAAGGTTTTTTAAAAATACATTACACACTAAGTGTCATGGAAGCCTCCGTGCCATGGGCTCCTGGAGGGAGTGCTAGCCTCCTTCCTACAGACTATGGGCCCTGGTATGGAGTGCCACGTTTCCCAAAGTACAAGAGACTCTAAAGACTGTGGAGCTTGGACAGATTTGGGGTTCCTGCATTTTGGGAGGGGGTTTTACTTTCCATCGGGTCAGGACTTACAGGACAGAAAGCTCTATGGCCAGTATGGGTATCTGGATCTGATAACCACCAGAAACGCTCGTGTTTACCGTCCTTCCCACAACTACAATAGCCATGTGTAAAGGAGGACCTGATGGAGAACTTTGTGTGGCTTGTTGTGTCTATTGTATGTAAATTACCCCTTGTACTGTTTCCAAATAAACCGAGTCCTCTTTTCACCTCAAGATGAGTTCTGTCTGATGGCTGGGGTGGGCTGCTATGATCCTTTATTGTCCTTTTCAGGACAATAACAAAACTGTGTAGCTAAGCTTCGGATAGCCACAGTGCCACCACAGCTCCGGTGCAGCGACGTCCCCCCCCTTCTCTCTACAACGCTGGTTCTGGCTGGCGGTGAAGGGGTTAATTGTTGGTGTCCCAGCAGGAGGAAGCAACCTTTGGTGGGAATACTCAGTTGGGGTACAGGACTTCCCGTCACACTAAGAATTCCTATATGTCAACATTTCTACGAAAAAGAGACATGAAGTGTTATGCTCAGCATATCAAAGTGGAATCCTACAGCAGAGATAGATGTATACCAAAAGAAGAAAGACCCCTTTAGAACCAAAGTGGAGTTTTTCACCATCCTAGCCGTTCCCCTTCAGATAGAACCCTTGCATTTCAAGTTCCAGAGGGACTTATTGATAATCCACCCGGAATCTTGTAGTTGGACAATGGTAGTGTCTGTCAAGCCAAAAAGTCAGGTTATGAAAATTTGGGTAATCAAATGCCAAAGCCAAGGTCAGGATGCCATAAATAGGATAACTGAATGCCAAAGCTTCAGGATACCATAAATCAGAAGCCACAGGAAACAAGCAGGGCCACAACAGGAACTAGAGCAACCAAAATGCACTGGTACTGGAGACCAGTAGGACCATCCAAGGGCAAAGGGTGACTGTGTGTGCTGGCTACTTAAATGCCTAAAAGGTGACCAGCTGTAACTGATACTCTGATTATCCACAGGTGTGGGATCCCTTAGAGCAGAGTACATTAAGAAGCCTCTGTTTCTGAACAATGCAAACCAAAAGTATCTTTTGTGAAGTTAGCATTGCTTAGGCCTTGCAATCAGTGATTAAAAAGATTTTTCATCAAAGCTTAGAGGAGATATGGGGATCATGTTAAGGAAACAGAGGCAGGTATCAGTCCAGGAGTGGAGCTAGATCTGAGTTTGGGTCAGAGTATGTCCTTCTGGGGATATCCAAAAGGCACATGGGGTAAGGCATATAGCTGGTTCAGCACAGTTTTTGTGGCTCAAGTCCACTCCACTCCACTCAGCTCTTGATTACTTGGCATATTAATTATCTAGAGTTCCTGAGTTACAATACCAGCGGATCATGTTACTAACCACAGTGAACATTAAAAAAGCAGCTACTGCTAGGATGGCCTTCATTGGAACAAAATACTGGTTATATTATGATTCTATTCTTATTGCCCTACATTTTTACCGGCGTGTACTAAATGAGTGTAAACATTTACCTAGATTATCACCTCTCAGTGACAATGTTACTCAAAATGTGCTGTTTCAAACAACATGTAGATTAAGACCAGTTTAGCTATTATTCACCAAATTATACCTATATTATTTTCAATATATAAAGTACATTTCAGTTTTTAGAGGTACTTCCCCTTCAAGCTTAAATGTGAGATGAACAAAAAGCTAATCCATTTAAGGAACATGCCAGCTGCCGGGCAACTAATAATGTCAGGAGGCTCCCTGGTTTAAATAAAAATCGTTTTCCATTGGTATTCTGCGGTAAGTGTCTAACTTTCTGTTGTATGTGCGGACCCCTTCTTCTAAAGCAGCAATCTATAAGAGGAACTCTTATCCAGTTTGAAAAGTGCATTTTGTTCTTGGCTGTTTCTTTGATAGAGCTAATCTGGCCTTTTTGTAGTTCTAAACAAGGTCTAGCAGCAGACAAAGTTGCTGTTTAAAGGGGATTTTAGCTGATAATAGTAGATGCAAATAATGCCATGAGAATAGCAAGCTACCACTACAGTTTAGATGGCAGCATACATCTAAGGCAATATTTGCAGATGTGAATTGCAATAATGCAACCCAGTTTCTAAAAAGTTTTTTTTTTTATACACAATATGTTATATAGAACAGTTCACAAGTTTGTTTCTTTGCATTTGGAGGATATTACTCAACGTATTTCTCTCCTTTGAATGTTTTGAAAACGTGCTTGTGCTGTTATACAAAAACCTGACCATTGTTCAATGACCCCATTCAGTTTCCTTGCAGCTGCTAATCTTTGCATTGTCCATATCTGAATATGTAGGCATTTGAATTGAATGCACACAAACTTTTGGTGATTTAACAGTTTTTTTTTTCACAAAAAGGCATTTTTTTTATACTGTTACAAAAAAATTAAATAAATCAGCTTTCATATGTCAACCAGAAAGTACAACATTTTAGCTAAGAAATATTCGTGAAGATTAAATAAGGATCATGAACATGTGGCTGTACATGATCTTGGTGCTTTTTACAATGAGCAGAAGACACAATGTTGTGATTAGAAATCCAGTTGCCTCCGGTTAGAGCTCAACTCTCAACATTTGGGTTGAGATGTGCCACTGTGCATGGCCAGGAAACATGCTGAAGTCCCTTCCCCCTTGCATTCTTCTACAGAAGAAGGTTTTGTACTTAAACCTTGACAAAACATTAGATGTGCTTTCCAGCATGTTAAAGGGACATATGCATATGTAGGAGTAACTCTGCAGATGCATTTGCCCTTTCCCCACCATCCAGTCAAATGCCCTGCAGAAGATGCATTCGGCCAAATGCATCTCCCTGCAAGTGATGTATTCACCTCCAGTGCTGCCACTGCTGAACGCTGCATGCGAGGGCAGAAGCGTAACAAGAAAAAAATATATGTAAGGTATTTGTATGCCATGTGTATTTAGGGTAAATCAATGTTTATTAGTAAAATCCAACAAAGGAAGGGGGGTACAGAAAAAGAAAAGGGAGGGGGGACCGGAGGAGGGTACAGTCCAAAGCCATCACGACATATGCAGTAAGAAACAATATACATCACGAGGGGTGTACATTCGGGAACAACACATCTGGGTCAACAGCATGACAGCGGAAGCATCATGATGAACCTAGCAAAAATGGCACCCAGAGGAGTGACATCGACGTGGCCCGTGACACAACAGGATGTGGTATATGTGAAGGGCTCCGAGTGGAGCGGGGCCAACGAGCCCGGCAAATTATAGAGTCGGGGACAGCCAGGCGCTAGTCCCCAATGGGAGACGAAAAACGACAGACACCGGAAGGAAGTCGGGGCCTGGGTTCAACACATCGAATGAGGCACCGCGAGCAACCGGCAAGTGGTATCGTGACGGACCGGGAAGAGGACAAGAAGACAAAGGAGCCAAGAAGGGGAAAGGAAGACAGAGAGCTGAGAATGGAAAAGGACAGGTGCGGGGAGAAGGAGGAAAAAATAAATAAATAAATAAATAAAGAGGGGGGGGTGGGGGAGGCAAGGTGGGGTTCTACGGAGCAGGAGTGGTCGCCAGGAGAGGGCGGACCTCGGGGCTCGAGAGGTACTGCACCCAATGATACCAGAGACGAAGATGTTTTTCAGACCTATCATCCGCCGAGCACATCAGTTCCTCAAGGACACGTCTCCGCTCCACCCGCAGGATCCACTCCCGAATCGAGGGCGGGGCAGGGTCACCCCAATGCAGGGGGATTATAGATTTGGCCTCCACCAGGAGATGACGGAGTATTGTAGATTTGTACCAAGAGACAGGATAGGGCATATGCAGCAATAGGAGGAACTCGGGGGTGAACGGCAGCTGTCTGTCAGAAAGGGCTTGGGCGATGGAATGGACCGTGGTCCAAAAAGAGAGCATCTGAGGGCAAGACCACCATAAGTGAAGGATCGAGCACGGGGAAGCTCCACACCTCCAGCATTCATCCCGTATGTCGGGATTGTATCGGGCTAACGTGGACGGAGGGCGGTACCAACCAGCCAAGAGCTTATAGGACATCTCCTGGTCCCTGTTATTGATGGAGCACTGGTGAGTGAGGATCGATATCTTATGCCATTGCCCCTCCGTAAGGGACAGACCCAGGGAACTCTCCCATCTCCCCACGTGGGGCGGAGCAGCGGGGTAAACAGCGGGCAGAAGAAGTCCATAGAGCAAAGACACACCATGAGCCGGAGTCTCGTCTCGCACACAAAGATTCTCGAAGACAGTGAGGTCCCGGAAGACCTCATGCTTACGGACCAGAGCCCGAAAGAAGTTGCCCAGCTGGGCATAGTGGAACCGGTCAAGAGGAGTCGGCGGATCAGCAGCCACCAGGTCCCCCAGCGGCTTCAAGCCACGGGAGGAGAGGAAGGCCCGAATCCCGGACACCCCCCCAGCCGTCACCTCAGGAAAAAGGTCTACTCCCAACCCCGGGGGAAAAGCAGGGTTGTCGCGAATCGGTGTAAGGGGGGAAGGAATGGTGGAGATGGTGGTAGCGCGGAGCAATGAGTGCCACACCCCGAGCGTTGCGGAAACAAAAGGGTGAGAAGCAGCGACGCGACGGGCACAGGCAGCGGAGAGCCAGGGCAAAGAACACGTCGGAACAGAAAGCGAAGCACTCTCAGCCCCCACCCATAGCTTTTGCCGTACCCCGCTTGACCATTCAAGGACACGCAGAAGATGACAGGCCCGGTAGTATGTGCGGGGGCAGGGCAGCGCCAGACCACCCCTATCTTTCGGCAGGACGAGCACGCTATGTTTAATCCGCGGAGAGCCACGACCCCAAACAAAGCGGAGGAAGAGAGTGCGAAGTGAGGAGAAAAAGGAGGGTGGTACGCGGACGGGAAGGGTCTGAAACAAATAGAGGAGCCGGGGCATAGCATTCATTTTGATCGAGTTAATCCTACCCACCCAGGAGATAGTGAGGCGAGACCACCGAGCAAGGTCAGTGCGCAGCGCAGAAAGAATAGGCAGGAAGTTTATAGGGAACAGTTGGGAGAAATCCGCAGACAGCCAAACACCGAGATAGCGCAATTTCGCTTCGCACCAACGGAACGGGAACGCGGCCGCGAGCGCGATCCTCTCCGGCGCGGGGACATCTACCCCCAGAATTTCAGACTTTGCCATATTAATTTTGAAGTTAGAGAGGGAACCGTAGAGATCCAGTTCCTTCAAGAGGGATGGCAGAGACAACCGGGGTTTCGAGATGGA